>OMLM01018409.1:26816-38261 GCA_900302695.1 Helostoma temminkii | reverse complement strand
CCTCACTATGCCCGCCTGTCTAAGCAGAATCCCATAGGGACCTGCCATACACACACTCTCTCTCACACACACCCCAGTCATTAATTCCTGCTTTGCATCTCCACACCATGTAATATTTATGGGTCACCGCAGCTTTGTATTCACAAATGGAAACGCCAAGAGAAAAAAGGGAGAAGACACGATACCTCAATCAATTCTGTGAATAAGGTTCAGATTGTCACATCATGACTTTTTTTCCTCCACTGAGCCATTGCTTAGGCAGCGTTCTTTTCTTTGACCTCTAAACAAGTGTTTTGTATGACGGATTGTCAGGCACAACCTTTGAGTTGGAGTCATATTTAACTCCCTTAGAGTTAAAAAAGCTCAAGGCAAAGTTATTATGAAGATGACTGAAAATTTCATCGCTGCAGAATTTGAAAAACAACAAAACTGCATTAGTCAGTAAAAAGGAATGCAGACTTAATACATCGCTGCCTGATATGACACTGATATATAAATGACATACAGCTCAAACAGTACAAACATTTGCTGCTTCTCAAAATCTCCTCACTAATCAAGGGAAGTCTTTGGTGCTCATTCCCCCTTCTACATCTGACAGATTATAATTGGGGGCCACATTTTCCACTTCCTAAGATGTTGCCTGAAACCTGTGATGCAACAGTGGGAGCCACACTCTTGCTGCCTTTCAAATCAACAGTGGTGTCAAAACAGAGCCCTGAGGAACCCCCAGAAGAGCGTGGCTCACCAGACCCCTGTAGAGATTTGAAGACCACTTTGGAACTCTAATCCACTCAAAATGTGCTGATAATTTTCCTTGCCAGGACACTCTCTGCCTGGTGTCACAAGAGTGGCCTCCCGGGAGCAGATCAGCCAATGATAACAAAGTAGCCAGATGTCTGGTGCTGGCAGAATCCCAGAAGCCAGACAGCGGCACGCAGCAGCATCCGCTGTGGGCCACAGATCAAAGATACCTGAGAATTACTTATGGGCACAAAATATGTGTTGCTTACTCTACAGTTCCCATTAATAACAATCTGGGAGAATTTGTATTTCTAATTAACTCTTTTCTTTCGGCATACAAAGTGCTGTAGGTTGTCTAAGGCTGCAGCAGCAATTTTTCTGTGGCAACTGCGAGTCGACAACAGGAAGTCGGATGCAGCACTGTCTGAAGGAGCCAGATCAGCTTTAAATGCAGTTCTGAGGCTCAGAACACCCCGTGACTTGCTTCAATAAACAAACAAACAGTGTAATAGTCAGCATATTTAGATTTATTCTTGCTGCACAGTTCCTCTTTAGACTGGCCCCTGATGCGTACCTCGAAAGCTGTAAATGTTGACAGTCAACTCAACTCAGGTGTCACAGTTTAAATATAAATGCTATGCTTGTCCTTTAATCCCACCATCAGACTAGTGTAGAAAAGGATGTGATATCTGTAAAGCCCCAGACAGTCATAGCAGTATATGCATTAATTTACAAATTGTAGTTACCAGGCATCAGAGTAGAGCTGATTTAAACTTCTACAACATTTCCAGCCTTGGCTTGTTTATAACCATAGTTGTTTGTGTTAGACATTTAGACATTAAGAAGCATTACAGTTCCATGTTATTTTCTCCTGCGGGCCTTGCACTTCTTTTAGAGGCCTCCATTTATGCTATCTGTTATGTTTTATACACAAATATTTAGAGGAGACCCCTGACTTTTAACTGAGAAGAATAGTTGAGCCCCTTTAGCCTAGGGAAGGAGTTTGTTGCCTTTTTTCATCTTTGTGCGGGTAAGGCGTATTTCATCTCATGCACATTTCTGCATATATTGTCAGATTCACTGGAGTCTAGTGCACTTTAAAGTCAATTGTTCAGTGATGGAGGATATGCATTCAATGCAATGAGTGTGAGCACACTGTAATATATTAATTATTAAGTATAGAAAGTGTTGCTTCATGTCTGTATTTGATGGAGAATGCCCCCCTCATACCATACCACCCCTTCCCCAATTATGTATATTATCTTTGATAGTGTGTGGTTCATGCAAATTCTCATTTGCATGAGGTCTCTTGAATCTGTTGGCTGAAATCCCTCAAAGTCTATAGTGAACGCTGCCCTTCATCAGATCTTGGTTGTGACCTTTCCCTTTTTTACTGTAATACTACTATTAATCTGTGTTTGAAGTGAACAACCAGCAAAAAAGAAAGTTCTATAGAGCCAAATTAGACTTTCATTGTTGTGAAATGTGTAATTCTTTTCTTTTTTGCTTTCCTAAGGTATTCAGCTTTTATATATCAGCTATCACCCATATTGACATTTTTGGGAAACAAAAGTCTTACATATCTATGGTGTGTTGCCTTATTGTGTTGGGTAAAGCGTGCACACGTCTCAAAAACAAATCAAAAATATCCAGTTGTTATTAAATGTTCATATTCTCCCAGAGAAGTTGTTCAACATGTTTTGTGAGTGTATTTAAAGCCCCGCAATAACATCCAGTCCTAGAACCTTTCAGGGTTACTCTGGGTGATTTTTTTAATGTCGTTTACTTGAAAATGTAACTTTAAAACGAGGCTTAAAACTGCCTGCCAGCTGTATCCTGTCTCCCAGCTCCGGCAGCTCATCACTCCTACAACAGCCGCTCTCGTCCACCACGGCCCCGACCATTATTAATGTGCACTGAATAATTTAACAGGGTAAAATTACCATGCTCTTTTGAAAAGATTTTTGCCTACACAATTAAAGAGCATTATAGTGATTTTTAGTTGAATAAGAATTATGACTGTTTTCGCTCCTCTCTGCTACACTTTCCTTGTTATGAGCAGCGGGTGAGCGTAGCTATGAAGGCCTGCTATTCTCTGCTTCTGTCTGACTGTTAGGAGGGGTTGTGCTCCAGCTTTGACCTATACCATGATGAGCAGGTAATGGATAATGGATGAAGAAATATATGTTCAGCTTCAGCTGAGCAGAGACTCACAATGGACTGCTCGACTAAACATGGGCTTTACATGATAAGTCTGACTGAGTTCAAGCCCAGTCAGATGGTGTTTAAGACCTTGATTCAATTAACTTCCAGTTGCGGATATTGCATTTTGTTTTAATGTATCACTGAATCAACATAGTAAATCAAAAAGCCTTTCTTCAGTTATTGTATTGCTACTATAGAGTACAATATCAGCATTATAGGAGCATTTTTCCAGGCCTTCACTCTTATTCCATGCGGACAACTGTCCACATCTCAACCACAGGCCAACAATTGGCAGTAATTGGCACGTTGCCTTGGCTGTCCTGGGAGAGATCTGAGAGCGCATACGGCCACGGACAGGCTGCCCTTTCCACCAATTAGAGAGTTGTCTTCTCGTGGGGCGGGGGCTGAGGGAGGTCTACCTCACTGCTACCTTGTCTCTTGATCAAAATGATTTGTGGAGATCCTTTTTCTTTTCGCTCCTCTCTTCCTTCTTGCCTGCCTCTCTCTCGCCTCTGAGGTACTACTGTGTGTGAACTGCTAGTGAGAGTCTTCAGTCAAGGACCCCAACCAGCGACTGACAGCCTTACAGTAGCAGTCAGTGGGACATTCACATTAGAGGTGTTCTGATTGTCAGGCTGTGCTAGACAGGCTTGGTTTCCTAATACATTACTTGCTTGCTCTCTTCTCTATATGAACTTTCTTCTAGCAGTGGATGTGAAGCTGAATAGAGTTTGGCAGAAGCTGAATTTCCTACAGAATAGCTGAATTTGTCTTTTTTCCCCAGTTTTTCTCTTGTTGCTAGTGTGCTGGCTTTTTATTGTTGTGTCTCCGGGCATAGGCAGTGCGTTTTAGCAGCATGGCTTTATTATGATGCCTTTGACGCAATGATAGCAAGTGTCTCATGTGGTTAGAAATGTGCAGGCCACACAAGGTACCATGGGACCCCAGTGCAAAGGATCACAGACCTCAGTGCATGCTGCTAACACTCCACAGTTTATGCCACAGGGAAGGCTGCGGAACCAACACCCAACCCCCTTATTCTCGTCACTCCCGGTCTCTCTTGTCCTCAAAGCTTATGTCTCTCCACATTTCACTTCAGTAAATATGAGGAGGCGAGGAAATGCTTCCTATACTCAAAAATATGTGTCAGGCTGGGTTATGTTGTGTTGTGTTGCATTGCGATGTAGAAGGCAACAAAGCAAATGCGCACAGAGAGGGAGAGAAAGAAACGGCCCTTACTTATTCTCTTTAATCCATCATGTGATACTCAGAACTAGGTTAAGTTATACCTCACATTACCCAACACTTAGCCTTTTTGAGAATGTAATAAGATCACTGTTTACACGTGTGGGGGTAGTAGTGCTGTGCTTTTTTGTTTTCAGTCAACAATTAGCACAGGCAAATCCCACCTGCACCACAGGTTGACAGGCTCACCGTAAAGCAGCTTTATTTCACTGCAAGGACCTTCAAGAGGGGGGGCCTACCTAATATGCTGTCTGGCCCCGGGGCCTGTGGGAGTGTGGTTGGATTATTATGTTAATGCATGTGCCTCCTGCCCTCTCCTCAGTCCCAGCTGGCCTCCCTGTCGTTAGGAAGTGCTTTGCTCTGACAGAGGAGTAATATGCTCCGTGATTGAGGGGCCAAAAGATCGAGCTCTATAAGAGAGGGGCCAGCGCTGATAAGCATATGATAAAAGTGCCATTGTATGTGAATGCCTCAGAGACATGGAAGATGACTTAGCAATTCCTATGGATTTCAGTGGAAGACTGAATATGTATAAGGGCTCGGTGGTCCTTTTTGTGAGACTGAATTTAATTGCCCATAGCATTATATCTTATGCCGTGTATTTTATTGTACTTTTATTGCATGGACTCTTTTATTATGAGCCCATGACACATCCAATGGTAGATGTGACTCTACTGCACAAGTCAGCCATGATGCTTTTAATCATCCTGTAGAAATCAATATGAAACTAAGAGAAGATTTAATTTAATGTAGTTCATAATGTAAATAAAGCAGATAGGTGAGCTCTAATTTTGAGTGAAGTCAGTGAAAACATTCAAGCACTCCAATATCATAAGATTGCAGGAATGCAGCAGAGCAACTTCAGTGGGTAGTTTGTGTATCATTTAGGTGCAGTAATATTAATTGGGGGAGAGTGGGTTAAGTCAGTGTAGCTCCATCAGGAAAAATAGTGACACTGTTCTGCCAGATGGCATTGCACTGCAGATGTCACACACTCTCATTTATTCAATTTGACATGAAAGTAAAAAGGATGTTGAGAAATAAAAAACTAAACTTCTTGTGACTTGTCGAGAAGGAGATATGCCGGTTGCGCTTCTTTGGATCCTGCACATAATTGTGTAAATATGTCAGCCAAACAGAGGAAGATTTCTCCCTTTAAACACTTGTCTTTTTCATCTTGCTTTCCCAGGAGTGCTGGGGTATCTACATATTAGCTTTGTGCGAGCCCATTCACAAAGTGTGTAGAGTGTTTGTGTTTTGTTCGGGGTTTGTTTTGTTTGCTTTTTAATCAAGTTCAATTTCATCTCCATCAATACAAACTCTTTCCACACTCCTCTTTTTCACATCTGCCTGGATTATAATGTGTCTCTTTTTGCTGAGGAGCCTTCACTGTTGTTATTGTTTGTTCCCTTTTATGGAGACCCAGCAGTAACGAGTGGATGGGTACCTGTTGGGTAATTGGTGGGTAAATACTTTGCTGTGACTAAACGTCAGAGCAGAAAAGGTTTGTAACCTGAGCTGCTTTTGAGGAGAAAAGGCAGAGAAAGACAAAGAGTAAACGGAGAGACCCTTGTGTGTGTGTTTTTACCTCATTTAGCTCCAGATCATCAGACAAAATATCTTCAATCTTTCTTTTATGTCGAGATCTGATTGGGGAACCTATTTCAGACATTATCTACATGTTTTTAATGCCATACCCATCAAGATCTGATTGGGGAACCTATTTCAAAAACGATCTACATCTTTTAATGGCATACCCATCATGTGAGAGAAGACCAGTTTTTTGACTGAACTAAAGTAATAATCAATTAGTCAATCATGAAAAACCTAAGATATTCAGAGTGCAATATTATAAAACGGAGTACTTATCTTCAGAAGCTTGAACCAGCATTTTTTGTAAAAATTACTAAAACGATTACTTGATGGGCTTGGGGCTGTTAGTGAATGATCTTACTTTATTTTGTCAATACATAGAATAGTTACAAAAAAGCCAGTGAACATCTGGGTTTATGTGACATTACATTCAGCCAGTGGCATGCCTTTACTCTGGATACTTTATGGGGCCCACTGAGGCATTATGTTGTCCTCACTTTTTGCTTACATTCATTTAGGTCCATCTGGGATTCCCCAGTTGTCATGTAAATGTCACTTTTTTGTACAAGCTGGTGGGTTTTCACTTGAGTCTGGCTGAATGGCAAAGGGCCACTTTAATTGTTACCCTGTCCTTTGTTGTTTGTTAAAGGTCTTTGGCAGCCATTATCTTTATAAACTCAAAGCTGTGTTAAATGCATGCCTAGCCTGACTAATGAGAGGGAGCCTTCAAAACCTCTATGAGATGATGCTGTCAAACGGGTGACATAAAAATGTTGTGTGTAATCCCTCTGTGCACACCCTGGATGTAAATATGCCAGCTCCACCATTTTCACAGCGTTTACTCCCAGTTCAAACAGTCTCTCTCCATCCTCTCCCCCTCCCTGAAAATGCAATGACAGCTCTGCAATGATCTCCTCCAGAATTCTTGTCTGTCTGAGACCAGTGAAACAACCAGGAACTGCTCTGATAATCTCCTTCATCCACATTGTGGGTAAGACACCTCTCTCTTTTGCTTTCATTCTCCGGACTGAAACTAGTGCCACTTGCAAACACTGCACATGATACTGGATGTGATTCTTTGAACTATATTTGCATATTTTGTCCACACACGGTATCACTGCAAACACTCGTTTTTGACCTAACGGTGAAACAAGCCTAATATGTGAAAGGCCTGTACAGAGCTTGAGTTAACTGTATACATTATCCCATGATGCGGAAAAAGGACACTGTTATGTTCTTAATGTAATTGAGTAGTCTTGAGAAGGAATGAGAAACATGTGAGCAATTCATCACCTTCATCCTAATGTTTATACCCTGGTAGGGCTGACCTCCTCCTGATTCTGATAATCTCTACTCAACAAAAAGCAGTTAATGACCAAATGGGTTCATCACTAATACCACTAAGATGAATGATTTTAAGAATATGCCCATTTTTTGTTTTGTCTGTGCTGCTTCACTTTATGCCATTGATTTCACACTGTTCTGCTTATCCAGAGTTGGTGGTGATGATCGTTGCAACGTGCCAGCAAAGGCAGAGAAGTAAAATGTTGAAAATCTGAATTTTATAATAAAAATTTAATTAAAAACTGTTTTCCAAAAAACATTGATGAAAATGTCAATATATCATGATACCACTCTTATCAAAGTCTTTGTGAGAAGAAACATTTTTGAAGTACGTAGAAATCAAACTCTTTAAAATATCGCCAAAAAACAAGTACTCAGTGGCATTCATTTGCAAAATCCAGTATGCAGTATACTTAAATTAAATAAAAAAATAGTGGCGTAATTTATATTTATCTTTTTCCGTTTTTAACACCACCCTAGAACAAGACACATACTTGCCTTCAAACAATTTTACTGTCCCTGTAGACGTAACCCATACGTTCCTCATTTATTCCCTTTCTCTGTCCTCTTTTGGCTGCTCATCATGCAGTAGTCCATACAGTGACTTCTCATTTGCAGGCTACGTGTTTTGTGTGGTTTCTCTTTTGCTTCCCATGAATCCTTCTGCAGGGAGCTGAGCTGACAGACTTCTGATTGATGTATCGGAGGGTGTCTCGTCAGCTACAGTTTTCCTCAGCAGCGTTCAGTGGCTTAATTCACCAGCTTTATCTGTCCCTCCTTTGTGAATACAAATTTATCAGTCACTGTACTGCAGGAAGAAATGGTGACCTAAGAATTTCAGTAACCTTCGCATAGTGACTGAAGCACAGATACATACATATATTTTTCTCTGTCTGGTATTTTTAGAGTCAAATTGTGATTGGGTTGAGTCTTGGCTGCACTTCTTTGCCCTGTGCAACTTTTCTTTGGATGACTTTCCCAACTTCCATAACCATGCAAGTAGAGCTCTCACCTTAATCCTATGAATAGTTTTCTTCTAGTTTGAGTGTGTACCTGAAAACTTTCCCACAGAAGTTTCCTGGATGTCAGCGTTCACTCCCTCGTCTACCTCTGCCCCTTTTGATAATCCTGCCCAAAACTCCTTAAATTCACAAGAGAATTCTTAAGAATTCTTGAAAAACTCCTTTCTGGCAGTAGATGTGTTACTGACCACCTGTTCACCTGCTTGATGAAGTGGGCAAGGCTGGAAGGTTGGAGAGGCTGGATGTCCGATCACGGCACAGGCCATTAAAGATGAAGGACTAGTGTGTGGTCAGAGGTAGAGGGGAAAACCAAGCCAGGTATTTGGACAGTGGGCGCTCGCACCCTCCCTCATAGTATCACAAACCATGCCGACACTTCACCCAGTAATGAACAGGGGCCCAGACTATGGGGTCAATTATTCATACCCAGTCAGCTGGGAGAGATGGAGCGAGAGAGGAGGTTTGTTGAAGCCTCATCGAATCGTACAATTCTACCACACTCCACAGTGATTTTTTTTTTATTGCATTGCTGCATCCATCCACACAACTAAATCTATGCCCAAGTCTTCTCCGGATGGATGGAGTGGAACTTTAAAAAGCATATGTGAGTGGCCACTCACTCCCGTGGCCATGCTGCAGCAACAGCCTTGGCTACTCAGCCATTCTCTGGCCTCACAATTACTGTGTTGAAAGGACATTGATCGTCAACACACTACAGCTGTTTCCAAGTACTGACATTATGCATACAGTAGACCATGTAGGGTCAGTTATGAAAGAGAATTACTCAGTGTGGGGAACCTCAGTGTCAGGTATTTGTTCCTTGTGCTTGTGCTACACATGGACTATGTAACTTGGCATTGTAAATTAGCATTGTAGATGTATCTGTGTGTAAGGGAGGAGGTCAAACATAAAAACGAACCACATCTTAATACTCAGGATCCTTCTGAAGAGCAGCATCACAGGGAATTGTAATGACCGTTTTCTAATTTTTGTCAGAACCAAATGAGCACTTGATCACTGTTGACACAGCATGGAAGGATCAAACCTATTGAGAAGCTCCCCTTCACGTCTATTTAAGACTGGATTGAAGACATTGATGGAGCAACTCATGGGAATGAGAATGACTCCTTTCAAGGCCATTTTGCCTTGGCAGGAATTTCCATGTCTCCATGTTTAGTGGCAATATCTCCGACGTCAGGATAATCCATTTAGATGACAGACTGCTGAGCTTTTCACTCACAAGTTGCATATCACTCTGCATTTTAGTGCACAAGCACAAAGGGAGGAACAAATCTGTTATATACTGCATTTCTATATTCACTATACTCGTATGATATACTACATGTATATATTTTTAAAGGTGACCGTAAAAAGTCGCTCTGTTCAGTTCAAATCTGTATGAATTATTCTAAAATTATCTGTGGCTGTAAAAAAAATTGCCATTGGAAGAAAACCATCAAAACACTTTCAGCATTGTCCGAGTCAAGTCATATGCAGAATGATAGAAACTTTAACTTCTTGTTTATTGTCAGGTCTAAACTTAGCTTATAAACACATTCAGTAACAACTGAGTGGAACGGTGAACCTTGGTGAACTGAGGGCTGCACATTGCTCTGAATAACACTTTGAAGTGAGGATCAGGTGCAGGTTGAGTGTGAGCTGCATGTAAGACCTGCCTACTACACAGATGCCTACTACTACCTGGCTGCAAATCATCACACTCTTCGATGCTCAAAAACAAACTAACAGCAGGTCTTAGAGTTTCTATGGACTCGATTTTTATTAATTGATTTTTTGTAACTTGTCAACATTAGAATGCGTCACATGTGTTGTGACTTCAAACTAATCGTTGTCACTGACCTCATTATTATTTGACACTCATTAAAATAGATTTTGGTTGGAGTATGGCTTTATATTAACCTACAGTAGCAGTTTTGGTTTTAAAATAATCTTATAACTGAGTCATAATTGCCCCTGCGTATTGTATTCATAAAGGCTGAATAGATAACATTCTTGGTGCATTCATTTACAAATGCATAATAATGGAATACATCAAATCATGTAATAAAAATAAACACTACAGTACCTTGCTTTTTAAACAGGGCTCCCTTGCAACTTAATAGCATTGTGTATATCTTTCTGTACATACTGGAGGGCATGCTGTGTATGTTCTGCTGCGAGTTACTAGGACTGTGGAGAGACATCTATCAAAATTGCGTAATGGCCACCATGAAGTAAAACACATGGAAAGAAGATTCCCCTCTTTATTAGCTGTCATCATTCCCATGAATATATGTGCAAATAAATGGCTAGTATTACACAGGGAGCAAATGAAGCCCTCGAAATGGGAGGGTGGAAGAAGATCTGTGTGTGTGTGTGTGTGTGTCTGTGTGCGCGCATGGATGAAATATCATCACCAGTCCAAATGCAGATATTGTGGCGGCCTCACACTCCTGCAGTGTCACCCTCCATTCGTCACTGTCCACATGCCTGCCTCTCATTAAGTGGCCTCGCTCTGGCGACAACTTAATTTCCTTAAGAGGACCAGACACCTGATTCAATTGTGCGCACATTACAGATTTGTTTTCCCCGTCTAGGTCTTGCTGGGACCACATGGCTCTGAACAGAAGTACACTGCCACTATATTAAATGTTGTGGACGTAATTTCCAGACATATGATTCATGTCTGCCTCCCAGTATCCATCCCTCACAATGCCCACAGCTCAAACGGTGGTGTAGGTCGAGTCAGCTGGGCTGGTTTAGCTCAGCGCCTGTGCTGTAGGTATTACATCATGAGTACTATCTTTTATTTTATAGCTTCAGATAGCTCCCTGAGAGCGGGTTCAGTGCTAACAGTTAATTTCACATACTGCCCAATGTAAAGAGGAGGCCTTCGTTTTTCGTACTTTAGTTTTTTTGACTACAGAACTTCTTTTACACTGGAAGATTTTCCTCACCCAATTATTAAGGTTGTTAGTTTGTTATGACATCATCACAAGACATGGAGCTCTTCAATAATTTAGAAACACTTTCGAACCTTTTCAACATGACTGATCCTCGGTTCCCTGTTTTTGAAGATCAGGGCAGCGTAAGATGTTTTTATCTGTACGTCAGTGCAGGTGAGATTTCCATTGTCCATTTGACTGCTGGTCTCCATAGCTTACCTCTCACCTACACTTGTCAGTCAAGCACTAGCCATCGGAGACTGGGGAGAAACAGACTTTCCTCTTGTACAAGGTTTAACTGATCGTTACTGTAATTTTTCTGTCATGGCTTTTATCCATAAGGTCTGAGT
>OMLM01018409.1:13159-24799 GCA_900302695.1 Helostoma temminkii | reverse complement strand
AAACTCCCATGTTTTGGAATCAGACTCTCAGATTAAACCAAGATTAACTTGCACCAGAATAATTGGAAGAGAAATGTATGACTTCAAATACTTTTGAAAGCCCCTGAAAAAGGAGGTTCTCTGCTTATAATGGGTGCAATTCCTAAATGGTAAATGCCATATTTTTGTGAAATGCCTTAAATTAAAGCAGAAAGTCTACACATTTCAAATTCATTGTGGTGGTCTATAAAGGCTAAATCATAGAAAATGCCCAAATACTTCTCGCTATGTACCAGAGACCGATTACATTGTAGACAGCTGCTGGGTCATTTGAAGTTTACCACATACAGTACATGCAGGCAGTTGGACAGTTTTCAGTCTTCAGTTCACTGTAACCTGCATGCTCTTGGACTTTGTGAGTAAAATGTAGACATGGAGAAATGGAAACAGTAAAGACATTTAGAGCTGATAATTTTTCCTTTTGTCGCTTTACACTGTACTGCTTCTCATATAAACCAAGAAATTGCCACTGGATTCTTTTATTTCTGTTTCAGTTTTCATCTTCCTCCTAATTTTCCTACAGTTTTTTTTTTTCCATCTGGTCTAATAGAGCTCAGTAGCGTGTGTGGAGGAGTGTCTCCTGTTCCCCTGCCCTCTCCCTCTCTAGGAGCATCAAAAGGAGGAGGACCCACGCAGGGTGTTTGAAGAGCCCACCGACACTCCCCTATGGGTGGTGAACTGGCAGATGCTCAAACCGCACATCTCTATCTAGACAGGAGGAGTATCCTCCTCATCTGGTGTTGTACCCTAACCATTGGTTTTCTTGTAGCCATGAAGCAGACAGTAGCTTCAGCTGTATTGTCATTAGTAGTTTTGAGTTGTAGCACAAAGCTTTGTTCAGTCAATCGATACCATTCACTCCTGTAGTTACAGTCTGCCCTTCAGTCTCAGTGTTATGACCATTTGTCCTTGGTTTTGATTTATATATTGATTTGTACTCCTCTAATGCTCTACGATTGTAACTTTAAAGGGCAAAATACGCAAATTACAAGAAAACCTACAGTATTTTTTCTATCTGTAATGAGACCAGAATAATTTTGTTTCGTATTTCCAGATACTGCAATATCAGTCTCTTATTCCACTCCTTTATTTGCGATACTGATATTTCAGAAATAGAATCAGTGCCTTTACATGAGGTTGTCCCAATACAATACTTGTAATCTTAAAACACAAATCATTTTTTAGTTACTATTTGTTTCATTGTTGTTTTAATGGATAATTTAACATCTGATTGGTGAACAAAGTTAAAACATTAGCATAATAGCATAGCATAGCATAGCATAGCATTATAGCTAACAGTAGCATGTGCACTATTACAGCAATGCTGATTAATGTACATTGTCTTGACCATGGGCTGAGGTTCCCTTCAGACTGTCTCTTTTCAACGCTAATATGCCAAGAGTTGTCTGCATGCCCATAAACCACCGCTGGTATTTTTTAAGGAACCCTCCCTTTTAACAAAATGTAAACTATTGAGCGCTTCTCCTGCAAATGTGTCAACATATATGAGATTTCTCCTCTCAATACCTGCATATGATACTGTTTACAGCAATGCAGTTTGCAGCCGACACAGAAGGGTACAGTGTGTCAGTACCTTTTCAGTAGCTCAACCATTATAGCTTTACACAGCTGTGGTCCTTGACATGCTGATTGTCTGGCCTTTAGCTGCCTGGGTGGCAGCATTGAAGCTTTGACCTGCTCTTTCTCGCTCTCCTCCACCTACTCCCTCAGTCTGCCTCTATCTACTCAACAACACTCACCTTCTCTGACAGGCCTCCCAGAACATCCTCCTGAAAGACAAACCTCTCCCTCTTTAATTCTTTATCTCTTTCCTTCTCCCAATTTTTCCATTGCCTCTCTGTATCTCTTTCACTCTGCCTGCCCATCTATCACAGCCAACTCCTCTCCCAACTCCTGCACCCTCTTGTCAGTGAGGGGTGAAAGAGGTGTCTTATAGTAAAGAAGAACCTGCAGCTTTGTTTCATATTACACCTCACAGAGCGCTGTAGCTGTCTGTGGCCATCAGACTCTACTTCTGTCTTTTCTCCACACAAATATGTTTCTTTTTCTTGTTGGCATACTCCTAATCCATTTAAAATGCAGTAGAAATACGGACTACATATGGCACAAAACTAAATAATGCCATGTATAGTATAGAGCATAATATTTTGTTATTCACAGTTTTATACAATGTACACACCAGTGGACATTTACTGTATTAGTGTAATGACAGCAATATGCAGAATAACATACTAGTACTCTCAGAAGTAGTGCCTTAAGGATCACAGATGTGCGTCAATGCATTTCCTCTAATGGTCGCTAGGTTCTGGCACAACAAATATTCAAATAAAATGAACTTCTCACAAGCATCACAAATACACAGTCAACATGTTTCCTCTTAATATAACATTTTGCTTCCTGGTCTGCATTGTTTTATTAACATATTAAAACAGTACCAAAACATTTTTGACTACTTGGGTAATTTTGGGAGCAAACCATCACAGGCTGAACCTTAAATGTGACATAATATCACTTTGTAATGAACATGTTTGCAACCCAACAATATCCCAAATCTCTGTCTGTATGTGGTTGTTGTTTTGCTAATTCTCTTTATTTGTGTACAAATCACACCTGCCAAGTTCAGAACATTAAAGTTCAGTACTTAATAAAATTGCACAGAACACTCAACAGAAATCCAGTTTGGGGAAAAAAAATGCAGATTTCTGCTATCAGTTAAATGTTGACAAAGATATGGTGCAATATATGCAACACAGACTGGTTCATTCATTCATTCATTCATTCATTCATTCATGGCACATTGCTCTCTGACACCTGATCTTTACTGTATGGATCTGTTGAGCTTTGTTGCGTTTGTTGGGGTTTCTATACTATTTAGTTGTATTCATAAATTCTGTAAGGTCTTCAACCTTAGATTGTAAAGTACCTTGAGACGACTTTTGTTGTAAATTGACATTATATTAATAAACTGAAATGAACTGAATTGTATCTTCTCCAGACTTTTAACCGCTTTCATTATTTTACACTTATGGTCTTTGAATGAAAATTCATGAAAAACAAATCACTCACTTCAGAACTTTATAAGTCACATCTTATACACAAATACGTGTATTACAGATGGGTGTCTCTTAAACAGTGTGTCCATGTGTAAATGAACCCCTAATCGGATAAGAGTTGCACCACAAATGCGGACATTCTTGCATGATGTTTGCTTTGTAATCCAGCTGGGAAACACAAAACACAGCTCTGTTTTACCCTCCACATCTGCAGTGATCCTACTTCCCCCGAGCAAGCTATTACAACTCTGTGGTCATATTTCATTAAAGAACTGTTTAAAATGCAATATTCTTAATAGGCCTATTGTAACTGTGTGTGCGCATGTATGTGGTGTGTGTGTGCAGCAGTGCACGCCCATTATACAAGTGTGTGTGATTCCTGTGTTTGTTCGATCCCTTTATCTAATGATCAAAAAGGGGCTATGTGCCATGCTGAAGGGGGCTGGCCCAGTGAACGAAGGGAGAGGGTCTCTACACATGTAATCCTTGTCAATGAATTTAGAATTTTTTATTAATGAATATTTCAGTAGTTATTGCAGCGAGCTACTCATGTGAATCCTCTTTTCACTGCTCCCTTTGCTCATAAGTGAATCACTCATCTAATGATTTAATTAATAGCATTGTATCCACTGATGAAAAGCTTATATTTAATCAGCAAAATGGAGTGAGCTGAGATCAGGGGCCTTGACTGCCATCAAAACGCACTTGAGATCCCACTTGCTTGCTAAGCCACTCTAAACCTTGGGACACCTATACTTAATTGAGAGTTAATAAATAAATATGGTTAGCGTAATCCCTGGATCCAGCCCCTCAGAGCCCCCTATCTAGCTCTGTGTGTGTGTTTGTTTTGAGTGTGCCTGTGTGTGCATACATGAATACCCTGGCCAAGCTCCCTGTGTCACTACAACTGTGCCAAAGCAGACTCTACTGTAGTGTGCCAGATACTGGTTTATTTACCTGAGAGGCCCCCTGTGTAACTGCAAGTGCCATATGTTAGATCCCAGGATGATTAGTCCCAGAATGCAACTTCTCCCTTTTTGATATACTGTATATGAATCGGGTAAATCATAAATTCAAGGCTTAATTTAATTTTAATTTATCAGTTAGTGAGAAACAATTAGCACTGTTGTTAGATAAAGTAAGACAAATAAGTTGCAATGACTGTCTTAGTACACTTGTACACTAGTAGTCATTTGCCATTTGTCTTTAGTGGAAAAACACACGTGATATGGAAAATGAAAACTATATGGATAAATAATAAAATAAACGTGAGCGACCCAGTGATCAATAAAATTTAGAGAAGCTATTGAACATTGTGGAATAATTCTAACTCTTTAAGTCTAATTATCTTCATATCTACGGTAATTAATTTGAAGAAAAATGAATGCAATCTGAATGAAACATATCATCTAAGTTATGGATTTTTCTTTCTTCAACAATGACAGTTCCAAAAAATAGTAATATTCATGCAAAAACATAAATAAGAATAAAAATCCCATAATGTCATGAAAGAACTACCTTTGTTCCAGATACAGTATCTGTTGAGAGGCTTTGACTTGTTGGAAGCCAACTGCTGGACAACAATGGGCCTTTTCACAGCAAATATTTCGGTCCAATCCCAATACAGCATACATCATAACATTATTGTAGTTCAACATTGTTTCACTGCAGTATTGTCTTTATCAGGACACAAACAGAAAATTGATTTCCACCTGCAACTCATCACAGTTGTTTTGCTAATCACCCTCATCATCTACTGACTGATGCTAGGCGTCTTGACATTTTTCTCAAACCTTAACCAAAGTGCTTTTCTTGTCTAAACCAGTTAGTTAGATAGGAACATAAGTTTTAGGAGACAGGGTTGCACATCTTACAATAGAGGAAACAACAAGTCTAAAAATGGCTCCATTTATTTAGTATCCCATTACAGCATGACAATTTGAAGGTGAGGCAGCATGAACAGTACCGGAATAATTTTTTATTTATAATTTCATACTGTGGAATGTCCAAACGTAAAAAAACGGATGAGTGAAAAAGCCACATATTAACTCTGGACTTCTGTGAAGTGAAAAAGCTTGGAGCATATTCTGAGCATATTCCCTGTTTTTGTCCGTACTGTACAAATCCACATTTGCCAGTATGAAAGAGAAGGAAAAAGGGAAAAAGATTGGAGCGAGAAAGAAGTGTGTGTTTAGCTAAGCAGGGGCAGCCCCTGGTCCATTGCCCATCATTTATTGATAAAGGCCCTGGAAAATGCGCGGGAAAAAAAAACTAATGAAATTATCAACGTTGTTGAATTAATGATGAATGGGAATAAGAAAAGGCTGGGCTCTCTGTGGAGCCAGAGAGGAGCGCTGCTTCATTAGCCATGCAGTCTCATCACATCCTCTTTTGGAGCTGCAGACACTGGGGCTCTCCACGCTCTTCTCTCTTCACCATCAGGACCTGCCATTGGATTCCATTCAAAAAACTCCCTCCACCCCTCAGACCTTGTTTCCTCCACCCCTCTCAGCTTTTCTTTTAGCTTTTTTTCTTTTTTTGCCTTCCTGTTACTTCACCTGCCTCATGCCACCCCTGTGCTGATCACTTTCAGAAGATGGGAACTTTCTGGCGGCTAATTTCATTCATCACTTTTTCACTTTTCCTGAGAAAAAAACCTGACCCGATTCTGGAAACATTGGTGGTCAGAGAGCACACCTCATTTCCCCTGCCTTTCTCTTTTTTCTTTCTTTTTTGTTCTACAGCTCTCCCTCCTGACTGGCTCTCTCTGGATATCATTCCCGATTCTGCACATGCAAATGATATGGGAGGGGGTTGCGTTTGGATTCATGGCCCCCTCCACCTCCTCCTCCTCCTCCTCCTCTTCTTCCGCCTCCTCTTCGTCTTCTTTTCCCTGGGTGGAGCAGGAATGGGCTGGCGAGCTGCAGCACGCTGAGAAATCATGGGCATGGGGTCTCATTAGGTAAGCAGAGGCCAGGGCAGGAGGGCTTCACCCAGACACTGATTATTCTGAGAGCAATATCTGGAGGATCACCTCAGCTATACGCCTGATTAGAGCTACCATCTCTTATAGTTCAGGACCCACTTTGACTTGAAAATGAATTAATTTGCTCTGTGAGGCAGACAAGATTAGTTGAAAGTTACTCAATTTAAAGGAGCTATTTTCAGCTTGTACAAGCATTGTCTGGATAGACATTTTATTTCTAAAGCATAAAAAAGCATTTACGTTTTTTCTGCTTTTCCCCAGTAGTCAGTTCTGTCCTTCTTCTTGAATCCCAGCTGCTGTTTCTGGTGAGGCCTTCTTGTTTCATCTATATGTAGACAAATGCAAAGTTCTGGCAATTTGGTAGATGCAGTAATTATCTGTCAGCGCTATATGTATTTGACTTCTGCTTACAGCAGAATAAATGACTTTACTGTGGTTTTGGAGCTTCATAATACCCCAAATAGATCGCACACGCATATGCATGTGGCCACTCATAAAAATTAATGACACAAAGCGCCTTGCATGACAGACAGCAGTGACACTCACAATATAATGTGCAGTCCCTTACATGGTAATCTGATCAGAGAGGGATTCAATTATTTAATAACAACACAATAGACTATCATTAAAGCAAATTGTGTATGTCAGCGTGAGCACGCAGGCGGATCTGCGAGGTCACAGGTGTAATTTTATGTTTTGAAGTCTTGATCCCTCCCATATGCACGCACACCCCGCCTCTCTGTCTGCTGGTTCTTTTCTTATGAATTGGCTGAATTGATCCTCATACAAATTAGGTCTGTCCTCAAAGGGGTCCATCAATACATTGACTCCTTTTATGAGGGTCATCAAACAGCCATTACTGGGCATCAGGGGGTCCCATTTGGGGAAAGACTGCCCAGGGTGACTGATGAGCCAGGTGGGGAGGGTAACTTCTTCGCTACAGAAGAAAGGGGAAACCGCTGCTTATTGAACGTTAGATTCATTAGCTAAGCAAAACCAAATTCATCTGCTGTGCAACAGAGGTCCTTCTCTTACCCAGAAATGTTGTTTATTCACTTTGTGAAAGGAATCTTTACCCCTAAATGATGTTTATGGACACAATTTGGCAGTACACAGAATGTCAGAACTTACTTTTTCTTAAGTCCTAAGCTTAATGCTTTAATGCGCCATGTATTAATCTGGCCTCATCCTGACACTGAAATGCCTTTCACAGAGCCTTGCCTTGTCTGAGACAGTGTAAACTATTTCTGACATAAGGTTTTAACACTGTCAATTGCATTACCAAAGGCTAAACTATCCTTTTCCTCACCCCAAAACAAGAAAGATAAAGAAGAAATCAAACAAACAAACTGCTTAAATGTGTGGCAGGGAAAAGTAGAGTTAAGGTACCAACAATAGACAAACCAGAGGAAAAAGGTATTCCCAATGGTTGCTCCCAGGTATTATAAAAAAAAAATCTTTGAAACTGAACACAGACACAGCCGGATGTAAACAAATTGTCACTGCTGTCAAACACTTGCTTTGCAAAGTGTCAAAAGTTCAGACTTTTCAATTACAGCAGTTTTAATATGCACACAAACCTCCCCTGACTGATTAAAATGCACCGTTTTAAGTCTAATTGTTCAAGAAAACTGTGTTTTATGTTGCTGCAATGGTAATAACTAATGATAGATGCATAAAATTAGCATACATTTCCCAGACCAAGAGAATATCTGATCATTGTGCCGTTGAGAATTGCTCTAAGTTAGGAAGTTAATTTCATTATCTCCTCCTCCTCATTTAAAGCCTGCCACTTTACAATAATTGGAAAACAGAATAAAAGATTAGCTTTTTGACTGGATGACGGGCGTTAATAAAGTGTGATGGAATGTGAGTGTTACAGAGTGGGTACCAATTACAGCAGCCAATCTCAGACAGGCAACCATTGATGGTGGTGGTTCAGTCTCTTCATCTACTGTACAGTATCATCAGGGACCCACTGCAGAGACCTCTGCTCCAGTTGCAGGCTAATTGTCAATTCTGCTTAAGTCATAAGGAGAGCTATTTTACCAGGGGTTTGCAGAGGAGGTGAAGTGTAAAATTAAAGTATAGTCTGCATGTAGAAATAAAGTTCAAGAAGAAGCAGAGAGAGATTTTGTGGAATCATTTGGGTCAGATAATGTGGAAAATATCTGTTCGAAATAATATAGCAAAAATAATGATACCATCAATCAGCTTTATGAAATGTGGCACAACATGGAGTGTTAAAATTGTCATTATCTTAAAATGTGTCTCTTTTTTTTTAGCGTGTTATAGTGCTTTTCCAGCAGGTCTGTGTTGTGAGGCACAAAATTCATGACATTAGTTTCCTCCTTATTCTCATGGGTCACCCTCATCCTTCATCATGTCACCACTGTTGTCGCAGTGACCACAGTGACCCACCACATCATTACTCATCGGCTGTTTCAATTGTTCTTAACAAATGGCCAGCGCAAATGCAATTTTGCTTGAAACTTGAATGGCGCAGCATTTGTACAATTAAAAATCAAACCATAGACTTAATGTAGATGTAAGAATTTCATATGTGAGTGGGGACTTGTCAAAGACTGGGACGTTGAAAGTTTTTCTAAAATTTAATTTTTTATTATAATTTGCATTTATTTATCTGAGAGAAGCACAAAGAAAAGATCTTCAGTTTTCACTGTCCAATTCAACAGCATCACATAAATAAATGCTAATTTAGAGTTTGATGCCTGCAGCAAACTAAAAAAAATAAAGTTGTGAAAGCAGCAGACTAAGATGGAATAAGATAAAGGTTTATAAAATATTGAAGTTACATCATTCTGAATTATTATATAATATTAGGAGCTTAACTGGTAACAGGTGAGGGCATCATGAAAGTAGCATCCACCAAAGACTCGGTCTTTGCTAGCAAAGATGAGTTGTGGCGCACCACTTTGTCAAACTTCATGATAGATTTGTCAGTCAGTTCAAAAAGAATATTTCTCAATACGTGATTGCAACGAATTTCACCATCTGCAGTACATAATATTGTGAAAGGATTCATGGACTTTAGGGAAGTATGAGTGCATAAAAGCCAAGGGTTTGAAGTGCATGACCTTCAAACCCTCAGGTGGCATTACATGAGAAACCATCATGCTACTGGGATGAATATAGCCACGTGTGCTTGGAAAACCATTGTCACTTGACACAGTCCACCACTGCTTTCATAAGTGCAACCTGAAACTCTGTTACACTAGGAGGAAGCCAAAGATGGAAAAGGTGCCAAGGCGAGCATCAGTGATGGGATGAGTATCAATGCTAGTGGCGTGCGTAACTTGCATATGTGTGAAGGTAACACTGACATGGAGGCATGTATTGTGGTTTCACAGAGACATGTAATGTCATCAAAACAACGTCCCTGGTAAACATGTCTCTGTTCCAATTTGCCTGACCACAGAACTGTTTTCCACTTATGCTCAGACCATTTGAAAAGAGCTTTGTCCCAGAGAAGACTGTGGCGTTTCTGGAACATGCTCATGGTTTCTTCATTGCATGACTTGCAACTTGACTTTTTGGATGGCGCAGCAAACACGGTTCACAGCAGTGATTTTTGGAAGTATTCCTGATCCCATGCAGCGATGTCCACTGCAGAATCTTGCCTGTTTTTAATGCAGTGCTGCCTGATGGTCCTAAGATCACAGACATTCAGTATTGCATTTTGATCTCTTCATATTCTCTGAATCTTTTGATGACACTATGAACATTAGATGATGCTATACTCAAAGTTTTTGAATTTTTAAGTTGAGCAACATTATTCTGAAACTGAAACAATTTTTCACAGTTTGGGGAAGCTCTGCCCATCTGTACTTCTTAATGACACTGACTCTCTAATATGCTCCTTATATACCCAATTATGTTACTGACCTGTTGGTAATTAAACTAATTAGTTGAAGCCCTTCTGTGTTACTTTTCCAGCCTTTTGTTGCCTCTGTCCAAAGGTTTTTGGGATGCTTTGCTGCCATCGATTTCAAAATTACCTTATTTTCTTCTTAATATTGTTCATTTGTACTGCGTTTTATTGTGAATAATATATGGGTTTGTGAGATTTGCAAGTCATTGTATTCTGTTTTTACATAGATTTACACAGTGTCTCAACTTTTGGACAATTGAGCTTGTACAGTGTATTTACACTGTGTCAAGTATATGTGTAGTTTTCTTTTATTATTTAACACCAAATCTGAGGCCAAAAACAACATGATCTACATTAGTTAAAAGGGGTTTGTATCCAAAAATCTGTGTTCATGGAAGCTCTGACCTCTGGTGATGTAAAGCTGAAAGATTGCTTCAGCTTGTATTGACAAAGCAGAAATAAATGTAGATTACTATAAGAACCAGTGTGGTTACCAAATGCAAGACATAAGCAAACAGTTATTAATTCATATATTTATTAATTATGCTATTGCGAGAATTATTGACCATTGTAATTTTAGACTAAATCCTCATGTCAGAGATGTAAGTAGGACAGGAAAGTAGAAACCTAACGATCTACACATACATACACACACTCACACAAACAGACAATCTAGCCTCATCAAAAATGATGTGGTGGTTCCTTTGTTGTCAAACTCTTCATACAAAAATCACATATTCATGGGGGTGCGTTTAAGGCTTTTCTGCTGGCATAAGCATGCAGCACTGCAGCTGTGTTCTGAAATGACTGCTGTTTTTTGCCATTCTCTGCCACTTCACCCACCTCTCTGTATGAGAACATGCCACCTTGTTTTTTGATGCGTTGCACAGCACCACAGCCCCGTCACAGTAACGTCTGCAGGTTTAATTGTGGCTTGGAGGTCTATAGTAACACAGATGCCTCCTGATTATATCCTAAACAGCAAGATTTGCAATTATTCAGTTGACATCGTTTTTTTGTGGAGTGGCAATGGACAAACATAACTGCTTTGAATTAGTGGTGAACTTGTGTTTACTGCCTTATCTTACAGACATTGAATGCAGCTGTTTCCTCACTCTAACAATAAAAAAAATGCTTCACTCACAAACCAGCCAGTTTGCCCTGCACTCAGACATCTATATTTTATCACACCTCTACATACACTGTCTGCACCTTTAATTGAGGCAACACAATACTAAACCAAATGCTTGTATTCTGAAAAAAAATCATCTTCTTTTTCAAAAAAAAGTTTTGTAATAGTTTGGTGAAGAGTGTTTTCATTGAATTAGGTGCAAATAAAGCATTATGTGTTGCCTGTCTGTAGATTCTGTAAGAATTTATATACATTATTTCTTATATCTGTGACTTACATTATAGTAAAATGGGTTAGATGCTGTGTTGGTTAACTTGAGGTAAAAAGGAGATTGTTAGAAGAGGCATTCTTTCAGTGTGGAATGATCACAATGGGGTTTAATGGGGGCATTAAACACCACATGAAATAACAATGTAAACGTAAAGCTAAAATTTAAAAACTGTAAGCTGAGTTAGTGATCTTGAAATAAATACATTAAATTAAATGTAAACCAGTTTGCTTACTGTTTGGATTTTTA
>OMLM01018407.1:50447-62982 GCA_900302695.1 Helostoma temminkii | reverse complement strand
AAAGAAAACATATATATAATGATTCTAAATCACATTTTACATTAGTATTGGCACTGTTTTCATTTAATATGTGGATAGCAGTATACAGTGCCTTGAAAAAGTATTCATGCCGCTTGAACATTTCCATGTTTTGTCATGCTACAGCCACGGACTTAAATGTTTTACAAATCTCAATACAAGTATCGCATAATTGTGTAGTGGAACAAAACTGATATGTGGTGTTCAAGAGATTTTACAAATTAAAATCTGAAAAGCGTGGCATGCATGTGTTATCAGCCCCGAGTCAATACTTTGCTGAACCAGCAATTCGGAAACCAATTCTCCTGAAGTACTCCTCCAAATTCATCTTACCTGTGAAATGGAGGACATCGCATTACCTCTGTTCTATCAATGATCTGTGAGTTAAATGATTACTCAGGGATCACAGAGCTGCTTTCTTAATCATGTCTAACTTGGTCAAGTGCTGTGATGCACTCTACAAACTGGTAAGATCAATTTCATGCTTGTCTTCAGTAATATAATAAATACACAATTCTCCCAAAAGAAAATCTGAAGCTAAACTATTTAACCTTACCTTTTCATATAAGTTAACAAAAACACAATCGTGAAGCGTCCCGAAGTAGAAGCAGCCCCGCTCTTATTCTTCCTGCAGAGCTGTCAAACTGTCTGTTTAACAGTAAAAGGGGCTGGACTTGCGCGGACCGCCCCTTTCTTTCTACTTCCGCTTTGCAGTGAACGCGTATCAATGTTTACGAACACGTCACATGACCTGCTCGTAGTTTTTATACCCAATCATGTTACTACACTGTTGCCAATTAACCTAATTGGCTGCAAAGTGTTCTTCCATGTTAGAACCACTTACTTTTCCAGCTTCTTATTTCCTCTGACTTCTTTGAGACGTGTTGCTGCCATCAGAAGTACCTTATTTCTTTCTTAAAAGTGTACATTTTCTCAGTTGATATGTTTTTATGTTGTTTTGTAAATAAAATATGGGTTTATGAGATTTGCAAATAATTGCATTCTTTTCAACTTTAACTTTTCACTTTGGAATAATTAGCTTCTTCAAAAATAATATGCCTATGTAATAGAAAAACTTCATGGTGTGTAATCAATATTGCAACACATTTTTTAAAACATTATGATGGACCACTCAGACAACTTAATTATGATTTCATGGTGTTATTAGCACATTTAAAGCAACTTCTAACACATTCTGTTCACCGTGGCTGTTTTAACAGTAGGATGAGCAGCTGGTCCCAGTGCTGTGTGGATGGTAACCTGTTTATAGCGGCAACATGTAAACAGCAACAGATGTTTGTACGGTATAAAGTTGGGCAAATGTTTGCTAAATTCTGGTGCAAAAGGATCACAAGCAGCAACCGGAGCACTCCTTTGTTACTGCAACCAATAAAGTTAGCAATAAAGGCTGACTGTGTTGATTAGCTGATTGGCCTTGTGTTAATGATTAAAGTGTTGCTCCACATCTACTGCACTCATAGACAGTATAGTGGTTTAAAAATTCCATATTATCAAAGTTTATTGGACTCATAATTAAAATGGCAATACAGTTGTCAAATGGCAATTAATGACACTGTGATGTGGTTCCTTTCTGTAAGTGTTATCTTGTTTTTTTATTAGCCTGATAAACCCAGGCATATGTTATATAGTGGCATATGCTGTTGCAGATCATCTCATGTTGTTGAACAGTAATGAAGTAACCATATTCCCATGTCCCTACTGACTGTGTTATGAGACACAACATGACTTTACTTAAAGCAAAGGAGCCACAATACATTCTCTACATCATTTAAAGTGAGGCTATGTAACCTTTGAAAGCAGAGATAATACAATGTTCCAATTACAAATCTAAAGTGCAACATGCATTACAGCTTTATTCGCTCTGTAATGGCCAGTTATCGTTGTTATAGGTTTTAGTTAATCATTGCTGAATCAGTTCACTGACTATATGAGTTTAGACTTGTGTATTAGCATTTATCCTAATCCTGCAACTGTTGCCAAATAGTTGCTGTTTAGCAGAAATTACACAATCTCACTTAAACACAGGTGTATATCAGAGCTAAAGAAAACACTGCATATAATGATTCTAAATCACATTTTACATTAGTATTGGCACTGTTTTCATTAAATATGTGGATAGCAGTATACAGTGCCTTGAAAAAGTATTCATGCCGCGTGAACATTTCCATGTTTTGTCATGTTACAGCCACGGACTTAAATGTTTTACATTGGGATTTTATGTGATAGACAAACACAAAGTATCGCATAATTGTGTAGTGGAACAAAACTGATATGTGGTGTTCAAGAGTTTTTACAAATAAAAATCTGAAAAGTGTGGCATGTCAATACTACATCAATACTTTGCTGAACCACCTTTTGCTGCAATTACAGCTGCAGCCAAAAGCTTTTGGGGTATGTCTCTACCAGCTTTGCACATCTAGAGAGTTCAGTCAGATTGGATGTATATTGGATGGATTTTAGTCTGGATTTTGACTGGGCCATTCTAATACATGAATATGCTTTAAGCTAAACCATTCTATTTTAGCTCTGGCTGTATGTTTAGGGACGTTGTCCTGCTGGAAGGTGAACTTCCGGCCCAGTTCCAAGTCTTTTTCAGCCTCTAATGTGTTTTCTTCCAGGATTGCCCTGTATGTAGCTCCATCCACCTTCCCATCAACTCTAACCAGCTTCCCTGTCCCTTCTGAAGAAAGCGTCTCCACAGCATGATGCTGCCATCATGTTTCACGGTGGATGGTGTGTTCAGGTTAATGTGGAGTGTTTCAATTTTGGTCTCATTTGTCCAGAGCACATCCACCATTAGTTGTGTCTCCTACAGGGCTGGTGGCAAACTGCAAACAGGACTTCCTATTTTTTTCTTTCAACACTGGCTTTCTTCATGCCCACCTGAGCTTAAGGCTCATTCTTTTAGCTGAAGGCTCAGATGGGACAATCTGTCCACAGAACAACTGTTAGTCGTGCACTCATAATTGTCCTGTGGACAAATTGTCCCATCTGAGCTGTGGATCTATGTAGCTCCTCCAGGCTAACCATCGACCTCTGAGGCCTTCACAGAACAGCTGTATTTATACTGAGATTAAGGTTCACACTGGTGGACTCTTCTAATTAGGTGACTTCTAAAGACAGATGGTTGCACTGGATTTTATTTAAGGATATCAGAGTAAAGATGCCTGATTACATAGGCACGCCACATTTTTCAGATTTTTATTTATAAATAATCTTGAACATCACATAGCATGTTCCTTCCACTTTACAATTATGTGAAACTTTGTGTTAGTCTATCTCATATAATCCCAATGAAATACATTTAGGTTTGTGGTTGTAATGTGACAAAATGTGGAAAAATTCAAGGGGTATGAATCCCTTTGCACGGCACAGGATGTTAGTATGTGATCAGGGGACATATGAGAGACTGGAATGCTATAGGAAAACACTACAGACAAACATACAGACACAAGATGGGCTGTGTGTACACAATGTAATCTAAGAATTTTAGAAATCTTCACATACTATGTAACAATAGGTTTGTGTACATGATTAAATAAAACCAGCCTTCTCCTCTCGATCTCGATGGTTATGAGCACACGACCTGAAAATGTAGCTTCTTACAGTAGATGTTTACAAATTAAACTATGTAGTATACAATAGGACCTTACTTAAAATTATATTATTTACTGTCAATAATAAATGTTTTTTACTGCTACTTACTACTTTAGTACTGTTATTTAAAGGCGCTAGTTAATAGATCATCCTTCAACATGCTGCTCTACATGGTCAGTTATTAAATCATCCCAGCTTGTAACATAATTTCCACACATCAAAACAGATGTTGTTTTTCAGAGTGTGTAGCATGCTGTATTGTTTACAGGCTGCAGTTTATTCTGCAGCTTTATGTTGAACTTTTCCCTCAGAATTTGATCTATTTCATCATCTGGTATGTCTCTCATGTCAAAGACATCAACCCCTTCTTCTGGTTTGTACGTGACCTCACTGTAGGTCCAGCCAACCAGCGCTCTGATTCCTGTGGGTGTCTGCAAAGAGCAGAAGGATTTATTGGTGAACAGTGAACTAGGATCTGTCTGAAGCGCATCAGTTGTCTTGACGAAATGATCAACCTCAAAAGGCACCATGGTGAAGCAGTAGATTTGCTTTGTTTTCTCCCTATTCACCATACTTGATTTGGTAAATTGTGGATTGACAACCTCTGGCTTTCTACCAGTCTTCTCCAGCACCCAGACGTCCCCCTTGTCGATGAGGCGAAAGACCCCCGCTGCCTGAGGTTGGTCCTTTCCAGAGACCAGCTCCAGAGGCTCCCACACTTGGGAAGACACTCCAAAGCTTACGTCCGCTATGTAAGCCTTTCCATCGATGACCACCTTGTTGATGAGGTGAGTGGCCACGGGGCCAAATTCATTGGTGGTATTGCGGAAAACTCTGGAGCCCAGGGTCACAGTGTCGTAGCCCATTTCTCTCAGCACCCAGCCAAACAGAGAGTTGTTCTCCATGCACCAACCCCCACGACTGCTCCTCACTATCTTATTGAAAATGACCTGCAGGTCCATAGTGATCCTCTCACCACAGTGGATGCTGAGGTTTTCAAATGGGATTGACATGACATGTTGTTTGTGGATCAGCTTCAGTGTTTCTAGATCCAGTTTATCGTATGAGCCCTGGAAACCAATTCTCCTGAAGTACTCCTCCAAATTCATCTTACCTGTGAAATGGAGGACAAGTACAGACATCACTTTTTAAAAACAATCCACGCTTCATTTTACTTTTATAAGCTGTTAATAGACAAATGATGACTATGCCCGTGAACATAACGGATCAACCTAGCACTTTGCAAATTGAAATGACTTTTGTAAAGCCATGTAATCTGTCTTATAATCCTCTGGTTATTATAAACCAACAAATGTTAACTGTTACAAACATCGTCTCGTTTTTGTGAACACGTAGACGAACCGGAAAGCAAGTCCCCGCCCGCCATCATTTCACAGCTACTACAATCAGTCTAGTATAGCACTAATCAAACCATAACCTGGTCCAGCATTGACAACAGGAGCTTACCATCAAAATGTGACATGCTCCGCTGCTGTGGGTTGTTTTGTTGCAGTGTAGAGCTTTGAGTCAAACTTAATGCGGCTCCAAGTCCTCGAAGTTCAAATAGCTGTCTGAAGTTTGAGACCGAGTGTCGCCGGTAGAGGGCGCTTTAGTACGCACAAAACTCTGTATCAGTACTGCTGATAGTTGTCAAACGGTGACAGTGTATCTTTACATGATGAGTCTATTAGTTGTGTTTTTATTAAAAAACACATTAAATTATAAGTACAGAGAATACGTCAACAGATACATATATATCATAAAGAAGAGAAGAGCAGCACTTTTATTCATCTCAGCCCACTGACAGTAGAGAGTTACATTTATAGTGACTCTTTGTATGAAGAATATTTTTATAGCCTAAACATGAACTACTGCTAAATGTTTGTCGGGTTAAAAATGCATTGCTGTATTTCATTATAGATAAATGGTATCATTAAATGCTATAGCCAAGTGGTGCCAGAAATCTGCAGTGTATCAGAGAAGGGCCTTTTAATGCATCAGGATAACCAAGATTACAACCTTCAAAATAAAAGCCTCAGTGTGAATACAGAGAATAGAAGGCAGTTGTGCAGAAGTGCGAAGGTATATTCCTACGACTGGAAATGATATAAAATAATGACAGAATAATAACCGAAGAACGAGTTAAACGTAGCCTGCTCTTGCACCGCTTTACGTCACGTCACTGTCTTAATTCACATTTTACAAGAGAAACGGAAAAACTGCAAAACCAGAGCCTTACACATAATACAGGTTCTCAACAGTAATAATATTAGACATGGTGATGTTATAGCATTTTCAAAATAAAAAAAACATATATTTATACTTGTAACAGTCCCAAGTGTGTGTGTGTGTGTGTGTGTGTGTGTGTGTGTGTGTGTGTGTTACAGTTGTCCACATCAGTGGAATCGATGCACTGAAAACATGTTTCCTCTTCCAGTTCACACAGTTCTCATGTGTAATTGATCCCAGTATTAAATCTTTCAAGTCCACTCTCCACTTGGTAAATCGTGTGTAATATCTTATGCGATAAACCCTTCACACAGTTCTCAGCTTGACTGTCGTACGGGACGAGAAGTTCTGCGTAAATTACGTAGCAAAAGGACGTAAAGTAAGGAAGTGCACACCGGTGCTGTCTCACACACGGCTGCTTTTCACCAGGGCAACAGATATTCAACACACACTTCACTTCCATTTTACTGTTACTTTATTAACTTCTACCCTGTTTGAGGTTGGTACCGATGCGTGTCTTGCGTAGTTTACAGTACAAAACCGTGCATGTGTCTTAACCGCTGCCAGTGCACGACGCACTGTTTCGTTGCATAGTCCTCATGCTGGATAAACATGGTAACATGCAAGTATAAATGTGGTAGTCTGGAAAATACTTCCGCTAGACTAATAACGCTGGGATACTTTTATAGTACACAGGCCCGTTAATGCGCTCTGCTAACGTTACTCAATAGCTCTCAAAAGTTACAAGGTCAGTGAACTAACCTCCATACTGAGGGTTAGGTAACAGCAGCGTACTGCAGTTTATTCATTGTGACTGTAGAATTCAAATGTGTCAGGATTTCTGTGTGTTTTACTTTAACTCTCACCTCTAATTCCGTCTTTCATGCCCAGACTCGTCCTGCTGAGATGGAAAACGCACGTACGGAGACGTTTTTACTAACTGGAGGATGTGGTTATTTTGGTTATCGGTAAGGACGTTTAATATGAATCACCGGAGAAAACGATTTATAGATTCATAATCACGATTTGATCTACCTCAGGCTGCCACGCCGTTCCGCCACGACAAGGTGGCGTCATGGCACCAGTTATCTCAGACTGGCTGAGGGTTATTTGAAAGCAGAGATGAGTGCGGGTGTTACAACTTTATCTAGTTAAAATGGAGGGCTGCTGCTGTGAATGTTCATGGTGAGATCACTTAATAATTAATAACTTTCTCCCTGCAGCCTTGCGTTCTCACTGTACAAAAAAGGAGCCAAAATCATTCTGTTTGATACAGTCCCTCCGAGCCAGCAAACACCAGAGGACATTGTGTTCGTGCGCGGTGATGTACGTGACTATACACAGATGGAAAAGGCCGTCACAGGTGTGGATTGTGTGTTCCACATCGCCTCTTACGGCATGTCCGGCAGGGAGCAGCTGAACCGTCATCTGATTGAGGCGGTGAACATTCAAGGCACACAGAACGTCCTGAAGGCTTGCGTTGAGCACGGGGTGTCCAGGCTGCTCTACACCAGCACCTTCAATGTGGTGTTCGGGGGCCAAGCGATAGAGAACGGAGATGAAAGCCTCCCTTATCTACCTCTACACCTTCATCCTGACCACTACTCCAGGACAAAGTCTCTGGCTGAGATGGCAGTGCTAAAAGCAAACGGTACGGCGCTGAAGGACGGCTCAGGGGTTCTGGCTACCTGTGCACTGCGTCCAGCAGGAATTTATGGACCTGGGGAGCAGAGGCACCTGCCCAGGATAGTCAGCTACATAGAAAAGGGCATCTTTAGGTTTGTGTACGGTAAACCCACCAGCCTGGTGGAGTTTGTCCATGTGGACAACCTGGTCTTGGCACATGAGCTGGCTGCACGAGCCCTTACCTCAGAGAAGCAGAGGCGCTCTGCTGGCCAGGCCTACTTCATCTCAGACGGCAGGCCCGTCAATAACTTTGAATTTTTCAGACCTCTGGTGGAGGGTTTGGGCTATCCTTTCCCCTCGCTACGTCTGCCTATCTCTCTTATTTACTTTTTCGCCTTTCTCACAGAAATGATTCACCACCTCATCGGGCCCTTCTATAACTTCCAACCACTGCTGACGCGCACAGAGGTGTATAAAACTGGTGTGACGCATTACTTCAGCATGGCAAAAGCTAAGGCAGAGCTTGGTTATGAGCCCCAGGAGCACAACCTGGATGAGGTTGTACAATGGTTCAGAAGCAGAGGCCACGGGAAGAAAACTCAGGGCTCCTTCCTGACTCGATTACTACTAGACATCCTGTTTGTTGCTGCCATTGTTGCTGTGGTTTTCTCTTTTCTTCCAGTCGTTGGTGTTTGATGTGTAGCTAAAGCAACATAATAGTGTCATACTAGGTGCTTCAGACATGGAGGAGGAAAACATAAAGGTGGCTAACTCAAAAAATAATATTTTGAAATGAGCACATTCCCCTGATACTGTATCACACATTCCATGTGGGAAACAACTATACCACCTGTACCTTAAAGTCTTATGTCTACAGCCTTTAGGTGTCACTTTATCAACTGCTACCTCTTTTTTCACAATGGTTGGGAAGAAAATATGTGTGTGGAAGGTTAAACGTGTCAGTGTTTTAATGCTGTTTTTATGAAATTGTATTATAAGAAAGTTTTCAGAAAACAGTAATAAACAAAACTTCAACAACAACACAGTGATTATTTTTTATGTTTATGAAAAGTTCTGTATGTTGCAGTTATCAAAAAATGTGGTTATAAATAAATAATGAAAAATAAAATCAAATTCCAAGAGCTTATACTTTAATAATAACTTTAAAAAAAACTAAAAAAAAAGGGTTTGGGATTTAGGATTTTTCCATTTAATTTGCAACTACATCTATTCAGCTCATCTCTACTTAAACATAAAAATATACATATTGTTATTCAACCTAACATAAGCTTAGAACAATCCATTACTTGTTTCTTTTATACTTGTTTTGTCACTAACGTCATAATTGTCCTTTAATATTAATATGTGAATGTATGCTTAGCTATCATAATCAGATATTATCCAAAATGCCGATGACATGGGGACATGGGAATATTTTTATCATCACACTTAAAGGTGGACAAAGTTGAGTTTTAAATATCTTCAGTCTCCATATCAGCAGTTCACTGCAGCTTATTCCTTGTGGAAATGGTATCGGACCAGGTGAGGCGTGCTTTGTGGGGTATTTTAGTCTGCCTGGGATGAATGCAGACGTCCCCTGCTCTCTAAACTATTCTCTTTTCAGAGCCGGCAGCCCCTTGCTGAGTTGGTCACAATCATTGTTTCTCTGCAGCATTAACCACATTCCAGAGAGGCGCAGCGCATCCTGTCTCCATCCCCGCATTCCTTTTACGCAAACGAGTCCCCTGTGCGAAACGGCATTTTACTTAGATTTTCGTTCGCCTGGTGTTTTCAGACTTTTGCAGCACCGATACCAACGTCGTATCAGATTATCCTGCCTACTTTAACATGTGGCACAGCGGCTAGAAGAGAAATCCAGTGTGAAAACCAACAAGGGGAAATTCCTCCGCGCAGCGCGCCATTGACTGTAAAGACCTTTCAACTTAACAAAAACTGAAGTTGATAAACGTATCCCCGTCGGCTCAAACTGTGAGAAAGAGTTTGTTTTTTCGGCGAAGGGGGCAAAGCAGAGGAAGGCGATGCGGCACACGGCGGACGTTTCAGAGTACGTCGGTGGTTTTCTGTAAATGAGCGACGGGCTGTACGGCGGCGTTTTGTTTTGATTTCCATGTGAAATGCAATTAGTGCGCCGCGGTGCTCGCTAGTTTGGCTCTGGCAGCGGAGCACACTCAACTTGTTTCTCGCCTCGGGAGCTCAACATGGAGCACTATCAGGAGGACTTGGGACTCCGGGCCACTAAATTGATGGAGGACCTTTCTTTGTATGATGCCTATAAAGACGGGATGTACAATGCGAGGAGAGACTTGGTGATTAACCCCGATTTAGACTTTTCGGCTCCGGCAGTAGCAGAACATAAAAGTAAGCCAATGAATGGCACCTCTGTGCTTCACCAGCAGCATCACACACTGGAGAATTTCACGTCTGGGAATAAAGTGTACAACGCGGCTCCGGTGCGCCCCGTGAACTGCAACCGGACCGTTCCTGTGGATTTTTGCGCCCCTCAAAGAGACGCGGGTTATAGTGAGGAGGGCTGCTGCACCAAATCCGAAGTGGCACTGCCGTGCTACACGGGCGCTTCGGACAGGCACAGGAGGTACTCTCTGGAGGTGCAGGGCCATAGGTACAGCACCGGATCCGCCTTCGACGGCGTGCCTCTCAACAAACCGGTGGCTCTGCCCGGCAACAGGTGCAACAGTGTCTGCATCACCAGCATCCACGACGGGAGGTACAACGCCACCAGTCCCCGCTCCAGCTTGGCATCTCCTCTGTCTTCTCAGGAGCAGAGCAAGCACGCCAGCCCGAGGTCGAGCATCAGCAGCCCGCGTACTAGTTTAGTGGTACCGGGTCAGGACAGGTACACGAGCCCCAGGTCTAGTTTGGTTCACTGCGAAGGCAACAGTGTCGCGAGTCCCAGATCCAGCTATGCAAGCACCGCCAGTGACACGAGTAAACACTCCAGTCCCCGGACCAGTCTCAACAGCTGTGACTGCTGCAGCAAGCCCAGCAGCAACCGCACCAGCGGCATCAGTATGGGCTACGACCAGCGGCACACCAGCCCCAGGTCCAGCACGGCAAGCCAGTACTCCTTCACCACTAGTCCCAGATCCAGTTACTCTGACTCTCGGTACGGGCCTGTTGTCAACCCTGATCTGGACGGGGCGATTTTACATGCGGCGCCGCTGGCCAGTCCTCGTTCCAGCATCTGCAGCCAGGACGGGACCGCGAGACCGGGGACTAACGCAAACTGCGTGGTCAGTCCTCGGTCCAGCATCTCCAGTCACAGCTCCAGAAGTTCCCGCAGCTCCAGGGGGTCTATGAGTACTTACCCGGAACTGCAGCTGCCTTCACCCAGGTCGTCGATGCTGGGGAGCAGCTTACACGAGGATACGCTGCTGCATGAACTGGGAGACTCCAGTGGGATCCAAAATCGCATCCATCTCCAGGGGCTCTCGGCGGTGCCAGAGCCTCAGCCGCAGTCAGCTCAAACGGGAGGGAGTGGGGACATGACCATAGGGTCACAGTCATCGTTTAGTTACGGGATGTCTTCAAAAAGCGCTCCCTCAGGCCAGAGATTTAAGCTACCTTACCAGGTGACCCCCAGCCGAGAGAGTGGGCCAAGCCAGGCAGAGAGGCGGCTGGAGGCGCTCACCCTGGAGCTGGAAAAGGAGTTAGAGATGCACATGAAAAAGGAATACTTTGGTAGGTACTGTTCATTTTAAATACTGCTGGGAATTATTTTCAAACCTCATCGTAGAGTGTGAGTATGTTAACAAAAGTCAGAATCATTTTTTTATTTCAGGAAGTCAAAGCCACTTGGATCCATAATTGATTATGGAGAGCATAAGCCACACTAGAGGACCAGACATGTTTTCTTAATTTCATTCTGCTGGTTGATGTAGAATAATTTGGTTACAGCAGCTCAGTCACAGAACCAGTTTTTATCATCTGGCATCAGTTTCATCTCAAAGTGCCTGTGCTAAGGCTCTGATGCTCCGGCCCTGACCCGACTCCTTCCCCTCCACTGTGCTTGCACACTCCAGCCCTCGCAGGTACTGGGAAAGCCCTGCAGTGTCTTTAACAGAACAAGCGCTGAAGGTTTTGGTCTTTTGCAGATTTGTTTACACTGTAATTCCACTGAATACAAAGATTTCTCTATGGTAACCAGCATAAAACCTCCTAGTAGTAACATTAGTGTGAAACATCATACTTAACGTTCTCTGTAGAGATGGTGAAAACACTGTTTGTGTTTTCCTCTACAGGAAGGGTCTATTTATAGGCTCCTCATCTCTTGAAGGTTTGTTTGCAACCTGCGAACGCCACATTACCACTAACAGGACCTGCTGTGGCAGATAAGAGTGGCTTAGCAGGACAATAGTAATTTCTGTCTTGGCAGAGCTAACGTTTGCACACGGCTGCACCTCACTGAATGGAGCCTTCTGTTCTGCCAGAGCAGACACCCTTTGGTCATTCAGAGCAGTGTGGTCTGGGTTTGTTGGAAATGCAGTTATCCTCCGGAGGACGAGCTTGTGGTCAAGTGCAGTTTGGGAGCTGCAGTAGTTTGAAGCACAACTTCCTCTTTTCATTTGCCCCTTTTTAAAAAATTTCTTCATCAAGCATCAGGTGCTTTAAAAGTAAATATGCTTCAGCAGCAGTAAGACAGCTACAGAAAGCCTGCTGAGGAAGTTGCTGTCTACTGTTGAATTAGCAGCCAGACAAATTGCTGCAGCCGGAGAACTGTGGCTTGTTTTAGAGCCGGTGCACTTGCTCAGAGTGAAGCTGAGACAGCTGTTGATTTGTTCCAGAGAAGCAGGTGAGAGAAGGAGGATGGAAGACAGGACGGAGAAATGAGGTGACAGCGGGAGGCGAGCAGGAGAGATAATGGAGAAAGAAGCAAGAGGGTAGAAATAGATAGCGATGGAGAGAGAAAGGAAAGGGAGGGAGAAGAATGCAGTCAGGCACTCCTCACACTGAGGCCCAATAGAGACAGCTCTGTTTCCGTAGCGACAGTGGAGAAATTGATCGC
>OMLM01018407.1:36992-50188 GCA_900302695.1 Helostoma temminkii | reverse complement strand
CACCCCCTTACCCCTCTCTCCCCTCCACCACTACCCTGCCCTGACTCTCCCGCAAAGCCCTTCATTAACCAGCCAGTGGGGAGTCGGGCAACACCAGACACTTGGCACACGATCTTGGCTGCTGGGCCAGACGTAGTTGGTGGGGGTCAAGTCTGATCACCTGCCCAGAATTATAATGGCAGTAGTCATGCACATGTCTGATGCACACACATGCTGACTTGTGGCTGCGCTGTGGCCTGTGCTACAGTCTCCTCCTGAAACAGATTGTATGTGACATGAGATGTGATGCACTTGATGATGATGTCTCACTCAGGATCTTAAGCCTAAACCCTGCTCCGATGTGTGAAGTACTCTCAGGTGTCTTCAAGTGATGCTGTCATGATGAAATATTTCCTGGATTTGATGCAGTACAGTGTCTCTGCTATTTAATATTTTGTCCTGTAAGGAGACATGAACCTTCTCAGTGTGCACATACTGAATCAGCCCAGAACTAGGCGCAGCATTGGCACGTCATCGCTCCTTCCACTTGTTCGATTGATTAAACATTTGTGTGAGCTGCTTATATGTTCGGAGATTGGTTTGAAGTCAGAGGCGCACAGAGTGGTTGTTAAAGTTTCATGAATCGGGCTGTGCAACCCTCTTGCAACTCACAGCACGTTCTGTGTTGTTTTCAGTGAAGGTACAGATATGAAGTATGTTCTTAAAATATCCTCAAGTAATAGGCTAATAAAATAATCTAATCACATCACTTTGTGTCACTATTACATCGGAAAGATTCAAAAGTCTTCCTCCTGCTTGATTTTTGCTCTTACTAATCAGCCTGGTGCCAAAAAATCTTCTCACAAGCTTATTAATGAGCATGTGTTGACCCATACTGCTGCTAAAAAACGAACGATCTTATATGAATGTATGCATGTCAAATGTTAGCATTTTATTTTGCCCCCCAGTGAAAGCACGAGGTCCTGGTTAGGTCACATAGACGTGTTATGAAATGGGCACGAGAGATTCCGCATCCTGTTTTAAATGAACAAGCAGAGTGCTTCAGAGATCTCCCTACTGTGTTGTAAAATGATAACCACTTCCTGACTTAGAAGACCCTGTATGATTCTTAGCATGTGTGGACGTTATAACAAGTTATTTAGATGTTTTTATTAGTGAGATTTTTCCCATGGCAAAGAAAGTTACCATGTTGTCTAGTGAAATCATAAATGTCTTACCATCACTTGCTGTATAGCTATTAAGAAACTGCAGTTACACTTACAGCATTATAGTAGGTAAATCAATGTAGCTGTATAAATAAACCACAGTTCAGTTTAGCTGCTGGGAAGAGTCAGAGTCAGAGAGCCATGTCAATAATTGCACTGGCATAGATACATTCAGTGGGAAAGAATCAAGAAAAGATGGAGAGAGGCCAAACACAGACACATTTGTTATTATGAAGCTGGATAATTGTGCATAAAACATGGTGACATGAGGATTTGGGGATAGGAAACACACTGATCTGCTAACTGGTACATCTGTCTCATTTCATTGTAGTTCTGCCATTCAACTGTGTGAAGCACGGAACGAGTGACTTCATTTATTATTATTTATTATTTATCCAGACCACTGTTTGGTGATTCAGGTGTATCTGGTTGGTTCATATGAAATATTTGTGCCATGGCTACATAGTAGCCTCAGTATGGGGAAAGAATAACAATACAGAGAAGTCAAAACGTGAAGAACACAATGCAGTAGTGACTGACATTTATTGTAATACAATATAAAGTTTGTGTTTTTATGACACGTCACTTTCATTTCATACTGACGGGAGGTGCAAGACAATATTTCTCTCAGCTTATATGCAGTTATAAGTAACATGCACAATCAATGAAGCATTACTACAAAGGTGTTTGCGCACATGTTCATGTTTGCGTCTGTTGTCAGCAAAAAGCAGAAAAGGAAGTATGCTGTCCTGTAACAGAAACAGCAAACACCATTAGTATGGAGGGAGATGCTCAGGTGCGTGTATCATGAAGCCACTTCAGCATGGCTGTCCTGGCTTGACTAAGCATAACCTTGGTTGTGTTATTAACAGTTATACAAGTTACTGTTTGAGCTGCTGAAGTCAGAGAGCAAAAGTACATGTAGTGACACTGTGATTAAATTGCTTAAAGAAAGCAGCAGACAAATTGGGTCTAAATTGTGTAATATTCTGGGAGTAAACATTATCACCTCATTGAGTAATGACTAATTTGGTATTGACAGCTTTGGTCAGCTGTCAGCGTGCTTGGATCATGGTCATGCTGAAAGGTTAACAGTCATCCCTGACTCAGGTCATGCACTGTGGAGCGCGTTTTCTTCAAGGTCTTGGCTGCATTCCTAGTTCTTCTTCTTCTTCGTTTTGTTGTTATCTTTGTTAAGTGCAGGAGTGTAGTCACGAGTTCAGGATACACACGGAAGTGCCAATATTTGTCTTGAATTAATTTGCACAAACACTTGGTTCAATGGGAAGACGTGTAATCTTTGGATGTTTGTTTCCTGTACCCTTGTGCTTAATCAGCTTTTACAATGTCACAGCAGAACCAGAGCTGTTTTAAAAGGGAAATTATTGACTCACACAGAAAAGGAATTCCACTGTTGCATCACCAAAATCGTATCCTTACTCATTATCTGTCCTAAAGAAATGCGTGTGTGGGATAAACTGTGGGAGGAGGGGGTTTGGTGTCTAGCTCGCATGTCGAGATTTTGTGAGATCTTGTGTCCTGCAGGCACTGTGACCCTGGACTAACCCCACCCAGGCTTTGACCCTGCACTCCCTGAGGAATGTGACCCCGGTAAAGGTCGTCTTGCGTGTGACAGTTCAGGGATCGTTAGTCTGCTGCTTCTGCTGCTTCCAAATACTTTAAAAGCACAGTTTTCCCCAGTCTTGATTCCTCACTAAAGGTTACAGTACTTTGTGTAGTTGGTTCGTTCAGCATAATGTGCAGTACTCGTATGTGTACTCATCCTTTATACAGTGTTTTGGGACTGACAGTTCCTGTAAAAGCATTACCACACAGGTGAGAGCAACATTTGTGGATACTTCACATGAATTCACATGTATTTTATGTTTCTCACGGTGGCTTGTGACACCAGTTATTTCTGTGCACAATCACAGTTGAGCAACATTTAAATTAAGATCTAATTACAGTAATGGGGTTGCTGCATACATTTGCCAGAAAAATGTACTCAGTTATCTTCAAGCCGCTACCAAACAGAATACCTTTTAGACAAAAGGCTAAAAGTACAGACTTTATTTGGTGACCCAACAGGTAGGTACACACTGATGTTTGCCCTCAGTATGTAAAATCTTTGTAACAACCACATAAAGTAGAAGAGTGATCTGTGAAGGCTCAGAACAGATTGTAGCTGTACATGTTAGCGTTACTTATTTGCAGTGCATGTTTTAGACTATAGCAGCTCAACACTGCGAACTGTTTCCCATGTAATAAGGAAAAGCAGTTTCTGGCCTGTCCTTCCTGGCAGTCCCTGCAAATCCACTACATTTTCTTATCAGCTTATTCTAAAATAATCATTACATTTCTTGAAGTAGTCTTCAGAGAGTATGATGTAATGCATGGAAATGACGTAGGTTTAGACACATGCGTCTGGAATATAAATCATTATAAATTATTTTTGTTTGTGCAAAGGAGGGAACAGCAGAAGGCACAATGATTAAAATAATGGTGATGATATTTGTTTTCACGTTTAATGTAACTGTTGCATAATTAAAGAAATGAACACATCATTTTGCAAAGTAACCCTAGCCCCTAAACTGGCAGCTCGTCCAGTAATTATTTATTTCTTCTTCGCTGAATACTACAAGATAGTTTAACTCAGTAACAAACACCCGATCATTAAATAGGTATAAATAGGTTAATAGGTTAATCAGTGCTCACACAGAACTTTTCTTTGGAGTCAAAGAATTATTTGTAATGGAAGATGAATGTATTTATCTCAGGAAACGTACCATCAACTAACTGACCCTGTCTCTCCAACAGGTATTTGTGTCAAATGTGGGAAAGGTGTATATGGAGCCAGCCAAGCCTGCCAGGCCATGGGGAACCTGTATCACACAAACTGCTTCACCTGCTGCTCCTGTGGTAAGTAAAACAGTTCAGTGTAAAAGTAAAAACTGGTTCTGGCCTGCAAATGTGGACACACCTGGATTCACCGAGCACAAGAATAGCACCTTTGTTGCATTTATATGTAGTTTTACTGACTTGTGTTTTGGAGCGGCCAATATTTTGCAGTGCAATTATTCTTTGTTACTTCTACTTGAGATACAGTATAAACATGCTAAAAAGTTTTTGAGGCATAACCCCCATAATCCTTTGGGGGATGTAAAGAGGGAGTGTTGTCGGTGATCTCTAAGTGGATGTGTTTATTTATTCCTTGTGGACATAGAGGATAATGATATTTGTAGTGTGGGTAGTGTGGTTGAGACACAAAAATCACAGCAGTGGGTGTAAAGTATCTTAAATGACAAACTGTGTCACAGCCACTGCTGCAGCTGCAACATCTGACTGTGCGAAGTCGGTCAAGATATTAACTAATCTTTTAGGCGAACGTAATCAACCGATATATAAATCCATAGTCTGACATCATTTATACAGTATGCGTATGTTTCAGTACATCCCATGAGAGACAGAAAGCATTGATCGTGGAAGACAGTAGGAAAATATAAGCTACCTTCACTGTCTGCACATTTACACTGTTCCATCATATGTCCTTGCTCTAAGCTGTAGCTGCTGCTGTCTCTGCTGGAAATATCATCATTAGCATTTTCAGATTTCTGTCAGAGGTGGTGTTTAAGTCCTGATCAAAACATCTGCTCCTTAAAATAATCCACAGGCTCAAGTCTGTTCAGAGGGCAGCTCAATTATCTGTGCAACAGGAACAAGCTAATAATGACATAAAGACATAAAATGCTAGCATTATTTGGTCCTTAAGACTGTAATTAAATCTGTTCTTGAGCTCAAAGTACAGTATACATTGTGTGTGTGAGTGTGTGGGTGTGTGTGTGTCTGTGTGTGCGTGTGTGTGTGTTCTGGACGTTCCTGTCACCCGACTCCAAACCTCCTCTCCTGTTTCCCGGGGAAACAAGAGGAAGATGTTGGGAGAGAGCTTTTTAGCCAGGTTTCCTCCATTCATACGTGTAGTATACATGGATACTGATCCTCCACCCCGGCCCCCTCCGGCTGTGGAAGAACTGCCTATAATTTACGTGTAACCAAAGCCACATACTTTCCGATTTATTGTGTGTCTGAAGAAAGAGGGGCCAGATGCTGAGTGTCCAGTTGCTGGAGTTGTGGGGTTTGCTGTGGAAAACAAGCCTCTGACCTGGTTAAGGCTGTAAGTGCTGTTTTAATAGCCCCGATTATGTTTTAGGGTATATTTAGGAGTCATTAGTTAGTTCCACTCAATGCTTTTAGAACTGGTTATTCGTGACATTTGGTCTTTCAAACAGGCTTATTGTAGGATAACCAGATTATTTCCTCCGAACACTAAAACTGTTCTTAAAGATTGACCGGATTATTTGTGCGGATTATGTAATTACATAATAAAATAGCTATGTGAACGTTATTGAGCTAAGACAAATGTCACAGACACAGCTCTCGAGAGAATTATTGTTGTGTTTATTGGGGAAATCATGTCCGTGATTAGTTATCAAGTCATCTTCTGCACTCTGTGCAGGTCATTGTTGATAGCTTCACAGGCCATCTCGCCTCTCGAGATGGTTTATTGGTAATGTAAACTCAGTAATGAATCATTTGACCTTGTGTGAATGGGAATGTTTGCTTTTAAGCAGTGTTTTGAAGGCTTCTGAGAAGTTCATTTTCAAAGAGCCTTCACTTGTCATAACACACAGTCCGGTGATTGATCAGGAGCTGTTTTCATGTCCCTGTTTGTTTCTTTTTTTTTTTTTGCTCTTTGCTTCTGAGTCGGGTCCTTGTGGAGTCTGGAGGTCCAGAGTAAGGCTGGGTTTGCTGAGACATAGCTCGTCGGTAGACTCGGGCTTTGTTTAACCATGCATAATTGAGCCCTCCTCTTGGCTTACTCCCATGGTTGCACCCTTTTTTCATGAAATGGCCAAGAATGCAAACTACCCCCCTCCACTTCAGCTGGCCTTCCCTGGAGGACCGCAATCAGACAGTCACAAAGTGTACCAGACCTGCTTATCAGAGGGGGCAGGCCTGGCGTGAGCTCTCATTAAATGGCACATGCACTGGGAAGTGCATACATGTGCAGACATGCATGCACACAAATGGATGTGGATTTTGTCCTTTTAAGAAATGCCTTAAGTAGCTCAGTTTCTCCAACCTAAGTTAAGTGCAGTGAAGTGCTTTCTTCTCCCACAGCACTGTTAATGTGCCCCTGAGCCTCTGTATGTGTCGCTCTGCAGCTAAACTTGCGGCAGTAACTTGGCCACTGAATTTATTTTCCCATGTAAACACATACTAACTAGAGTTAATGTTTCCGTGTGACTTTGAGGTAGGGAGTTGTTGTACATAAGCATGTCTTCTCTGGTCAAAAAAAACCAAAACATGCTTATTCAGGCTGGAAGAGCAGACAACTGCACGGCTGATGACTCATTTTTGTGTTACAGTAATCCAAGCAGCTCCTGAAAACGCTGGCAGAAGAAGAGAGCTCAGAGGCTTGAATTTCTCAAATCACTCACCACCACCAGTTGCACCTGCCAGGCAGCGGAAATCAGAAAGCTGAAAAACAAGGACCGTTCAGTTCTTTGTGTTATGTTCCTGTAGTCATACAATTAATTTACTGTACGTGCACACTTATTATAAGAGTGGTATTAGAAATAACTGGACTATACGGCTGTGGTAACTGGCACAAAAATAGCAATAAGTTAATCTTTAAGATTCTGTATAGAACTAAAATATGTTCACATCAGTTAGAAGTCAGTGTCTTGTTAGATACTAACAAGCTTTCTCATTAGTAGGTGGTCAGTGAGTTAATAGCTAACAAATCTGTAGCACTCCTGTTTTTCTGACTCCATAGAGTTAACCTTGTGGTTTGTTTGGACTTGAAGCTGTACAATTGAGTTCCTCTTCCTAGTTAAGTGAGTAACAGACAGACTGGAACATGTTGCGACTAGGCTCCGTGTCATGGTGTTGCCCTCAATTTGGACTGCAGCTAAATGTTATTTTCCACTACCTATTAAAGGAAAAAGGTTAAGTTTATATTGAAGGAGATATAATCAAATCAAATACTTAAAACAAGAGTCCCATCAGCTACATGTATTGTTACCAGTGGGCACACGTGCCAGAGTCAACCACAGTGCCTCAGGTCTTCATTTGTTGGCATGGAAAAGTTGACTGGTGGTGAATTTTTCTCTGCTGACACAGGCACCTGCTGCTGGTGAGCCATATGCGTATTTATGCCTTAGATGTGGTGTATTTGTACATCAAGTGTGTACCTAAATATTACATCTCCTGAACACAATATGAAGAGTTTAATGTCGATAGCAGCTGAAACAGACTCAGACTATAGAAAATCTAATCATGAGCAGAAATGTAGTAGCTCATGTTGCTTTCCAATCCACAAGCCAGACAGCGAGATGAGAAAATAACAGTGCATCACAGACTAGAGGATATTATTAACATTATATTTGCAGTGGGAACAACAGAGAGAAAGCTTTTTTCTTTTACAGACGCACTCTCTCATCTCATCTTATCCTCATCTCCTCTTCTTATGCACAGTAATTTCTGCTGCTTTTGCCACATCTCCAGCAGCAAGTCCTTTACAGCTGTAGTTTAAGTCCAAGGCTATACCAGATTAGTGGTTTTAAAAGTCCTCTGTTTTTTGTGATCTGTCTGCCATTGCCTGCCCCTCAGAAAGAGGCGACATTAGGTCTCCAACATGTCTGTCTGAAAGGTTAAAATCTTGCCTTTAGGCCACTCACCTCACCAAAGCACAGTGATATGTGGCTGATTTTACTGTTTAGCTGCATCATTAATTGCAGGTAATATGCTTACTGCTGTCTGCTCTGGGTTTTAATCAAATACTTGTTGAGACCACAGACAATTTGATGGGTTAAATAGTCTAAATTTCCTTTGTGGGGACACCAACATATTTATTTGTGCTTCCAACCAGGCCAGAGATTTGGTTTCTTTGCCAGAGAGAGAGATAGAGAACTGAGAGTGAATGATGCTTCCCACCAACAAGAGCAAGAGTAATATCTCTCTTCAGACTAGTTTATTGTCAGTAACAAAGCACAGAGGTAATGGAAGTGAAAAAATACAAATAACAATCCTTCCCGTTGCTTTTATCCAATGGTGTAGGTATCAAAATTCTAGAAAAAGATGTAAAGCCACTTCTACTCTAACAGTCTTTTGTCTGCCAGTCTGCGAGTGGATGTGACTCAAAAGGGATGAAACTTGAGCTCTGTCAGTTGAATGCATGTGCGTCTCAGCTGTGATTGGACCCTCGGTTCGATATCTGATTGCTTTAGTTTTCCACCTGCGGGCCGCTCCTACTGTCACTTGTTTGGCAATTTAGTTCCATTACATGCAGCATTTGATCATAAATAGGATCAATTTAAAATCCCTGAGTTTAGTAACAATAAAGAACTCAGTCCTCTGTGTAAACTGCTCTGTTTATGGGTTTTGTCTAAAGCTAATGAGCTTCCCATAATTTAAAATTTTAAGCTATAAAAAGTCCACAAGTTCCTCATTCTCCAAGGCAGGAGACATGCCAGGTTCACTCACACATTAACAGTGCATTGCAGGAAATCAAAACAAAAGACAGAAGAAACCCACAGTAATTACATTAATTAAAATAAAGCTGTGTTGCAACATCTTTCTCCATACAGCCTTTGAGGGCTTCCAGAGGACAGAATCAATACTGCTCATTTATTCAGGGTAACAACTGTGTTCCAGTTTGTTATCAAAACAACCACTGTACCACAAAAAAATTTAGCTAAAAAATATCTTTGCCATGGTGATTTACCTAGACCAATGTTCATTTCCATGGCAACGCCAGCATTCAAAAAAATAGTGCATTAGCACAATAAGCTCTAATTCCTAAACGACCAAAAGCAACCAGCATTATGGAGAGCAGAGGTCACACTATTAGAAAGCAGAGTGAGAGAACAGAATCAGTCATCACTATGTGTGCGTAGTAATATAGGAGTGTAGTAGCTGTTTGGCATATTTCATATTTCATATGACAGGATGTAATTTGGGGTACTTTATTCTCGGGTGCCATCAATACAACATTAATTTCAAGTTTTTAAAATATTTACAAAACAAGGTAAATACAAGTTATAGTGCATCTTTATGCAACAGCTCCACTGGCCTTAAGGCTAAAAAGGTTTGTTTGAGCCTGTGTCTTTAAAGTCTTTAAACCTTTCCACTCTTCTGATTGGCCAGCTCATGGAAGACTTCCTGTGGGCCAAGCTATGGCCACCAGATAAGCTGCATAGAAAGATGTCCAGTCCACATGAAAACACAAAGTAATCAATACACATGTTTCTGGAGAGCCTGCTTCTCAAAATAACATTTAGTCAGATAACGGTATTTCTGTTACTTTTTTGGTTTTTACCATGAAGGTCACCAAAAAACACACACAAAGCTAACCTTCACAAAAATGAGTTATGTGTAGAAATATTGTTTATTCTCCGATTGACATGTGCTGCATTGTAGAGCAATAAACAAACAACTGTCAAAATCATACAGTAATTCATGTGCCATGTAATAAAATAACTGACAGAAAACATTATCTCAGGTTCATGTTTTAACTTACTGGTGCTTTCCAGTTACTCATCCTTCAGCAACAACCTAGCTGAGATCCTGTTGCATACAGGGGCAGGATGTGAAAACAGCTGCCCATAAAGTGAACAGATAAAAACATCAAGTGTGTCGCTGTCCTTTATATATTGTTGTTTTATTTCTTTTTCTTTGGAAAAAGTAAAGTAATTTTACCTTCACAACCTAAAAAACAGCGAGATATCGAACTCTGTACAGACTCTCACAGCTCACCTCAGATGGTGGCTGAAATGGTGTACTTAGTGGGTGTAGGAGCCCAGAATGAAGGGCCAGTTATGGATTTCCACCATTTGGAAGTCAATTTTGAAAAAAACTACCAGCGAACACACGTTACCATCAAGCTTTGGACCTCTCACAAAAGCCAGAACGTCAGAGCACGAAAAGCACAATATGACCTTTTTCAATTCTCTGTGATATTAGCAATTATAATTAAAAGTATGGGTATGTTTTATATTTTTATATTTTATGTTTATTACATTTGGATTGTGCATTTCATTTTATATAAAATCCAATTATGTTTAATATTAAAAACGCTTTAAATCTTAATTTAAGTCTTTCTAAAACCTGCAGATAGATTGCAAATTCCAGCTTGTTCAATGACTTGCAGTGCTGTGAGAAGGTTCAGCCTCTCTGCAGCACTGTCTGATGACAAAAGGCCAGAGGAGAGAGAGGCAAGCACGGAGCCCTCCCCCTCCTTTTCTCGGTGAGGGAAGCGGGCAGAGAGCGGGTGTTGGAGAGGTGCGGGGGGTTGAATGGGACCAGCTAGTGACCTCAGGCAGAAAGAATGTCCCCGTTTGCTCAGTCGGCCCACTCCCCTAGCAGCGCTCCACACAGTCCTCAACGCTGGGGCCTTTGTGTTCACCTTCTAGACCCCAAACTCCAGAGCAGAGACCACAGACAAGCACACAGCAACACCTTATAGCCCCTCCCGCTGCAGTATTAACTGTATGTTGCTGCACGTTTGCCCTCTCCAACATCCTGCTTTTCAAAGCCAGTGTCTCAATAGTTGCTTCAAATGCAGCTCTTCCTCCATCCTGCTTTTCCCTTTGCTCAACTCTACCGAAATGCTAATTGCTGCTCAGTCTCAAAGTCTTAAATGTCTCACCTATTGTGTGGACAGCATTCCTTGGCCGCTCCAGCCATTTATATGGGTGTTAATGTATTGCCATCTTCCAGCTTTGTGACACTGTTTGCGTGTGAAATATAGCGATTGCATAAATTTCAGCGTTAAAAAGAGAGGAGGGGGGCACATCTTTCCCATGGAAGGACACCCATAAAATCAATGATGGCTCAGGACAACAATTAAATCTGACTAATCCAGTAGATTTATGAGATCTGTGTGTTTCGTCTGCCAGGCTTGGGTGAAGTCATTGCGCTGCCAGAGAGACACCGCTGCTGTTAAATGAATTTGAATGGCTGAGCTGGGAGGGATGCATGGCAGGGTGCTGCAGAAGCCAGCCCGCAGCAGAATTTCCTTTTTAGACTGGATTCAAACTTGGATTCTGGTGAATGAAGGCTCCACCGGAGGAATTCGGCCTTCACACTTGGTGCTGGATGCCCAGTGTGCTGAACCTAGGCCCACTGTGGTGTGGGTTGTTTGTGTGCTGTAGGGCTGCAGCTGTTAGTTATTTTAATTGAATTTGGTTTTTAAAATGTGAAAGCTAATAGCAAAAGATTAACAAAGTGATTGTGAGTAAAGCCGGTATCAGCAGCAGAAATCTGTTGTCATGTCACAAAAATATCAAATTCATTAAAGTTCAATATGACCATGCATTCAGCACACCCTGTGTTCATCGATGTGTCAAAGTTGAGGACATCCTCCCTCCAGTCTGCTATTGTTGGCTTGTCTGCGAGCTGTGCACAATGGCTGGGAAGAGAAGAAGAGAGATTCTAGGGGGGAAGGTTTGGAAAGCATTCTCCTGTATTGATTGTATGTGGATTGTGAATAGAATCCTGTTGGGATCAATGGTCAATGTAATTAAACGGCATAGGGTGTGGAGCCGGCCATCTGTTCTACACTGACGTGCTGCATGCTACACTGACATGCTGCTTCAGTATGATATTTCATTTTATTTTTGATGTAGCAGTAAGAAAGAAAACTACAGTTAAAGAAAAAAAGTGCACCCTTTATGAAATCAAACAAAACCTTTAACTTTTCCTTGGAAATGACCACAAGCTAAAGTCTTAGAGTCTTATAGCTTAATTTCTTCCACAGAACAAAGACAAAATCTCCACTAATATATTTTACTGAAAACAAAAATGACAAGGGCAACATTTTTAGCCTATAAGCTTTTACTCTAGTCCATGAACAGTATGGTGTCAGCATTATCTTCTGATCCCTTGCACCTGATCAAGGTTCCCTATGTGTGAAACAAAACAGTCCCACAACATTATGCTCCCTCCACCAGATTTAAGTGTAGGAAGGGTTCCCACAGTTAAATGCTGCTTCAGCATCCATGTACGGAAACAGCTCGAGTTTGGTCTCATCAGAGCTGAGGACAGAATTCCAAAACTCATTCCCATGTTTCAGATGTTCACAGACAAACTTGAGTCTGGATTTGGAGTTTTTCTTTGACAAAGACGTTGAAGCCCACCATGATGAAGAGGCCACACAACAGTCTCCCTTGAAACACAAAGTTCTGAAGAGGATAGTTCAGCAACAAATCTTGGCAGAGATCCAGGGATTCTTGTTGACATCTCTCATTGTTTTCCTTGCACTTTTGACTGTGAACAGAATTTGTCTCCATGTGCTTTGCAATGATATAGCATACAGCTGCTCTAGACTCTTTATATTGATGGCAGTATAGCCTTCCCTGTTAAGATGAGCTGTCTTCTTTCTGAGTTCCAGACTGATTAAAGATGATGAATTTACTTCTTACCAAGAATTTAAGAGTAGTCACTCACAATAAAGTGTTTGAATGCTACGACCCCAGCTTATTGAATTCCCTTAAGTAAAGTTCAGTGCTGATTGATTGTACAGGTGTGGTTCGAAAGCAACAGAGCATTAAATTGCATAGGGCTAATCATTTTGATCACCTACATTTGGTATTAATAAGCTGGAATGTATTTTATATGGCCCTTAGTGTTGATTTTAACATAGTTTTTATGAAATATGCAAAATATTTGGAAGAATTTTAGGCAAATGTTCCATAATTCCTTGATAATTTTGTCTTCAGCTCTACTGTATTCCCAAATTATGGGGTGTTAAAGAGGCAGTTTGGTGAGTTAATATCACTTATTTATGTTGGAGGTTTTAACAAAAATTGTAATAAGACAGAAACCAAAAATGCTCTGTTCTGCAGTTCCCATAATGGAATTTGATAGTGTTATTAATCAAATTAATTATATTATATATTAATTAAATTAATAAAAATGAAGACACCTCCC
>OMLM01018407.1:0-36972 GCA_900302695.1 Helostoma temminkii | reverse complement strand
GAAGACACCTCCCTTCCTATTAGATGCCTGTGTTTTTCAAAGTCCTCATTGCTGTTTGTAAAGTCTCAAAACTGTCAGCTATTTTCACAATCTTAACAAAACGATCTTTTGTTTTCAACATCTCAGAACCAGGCTACAGGTCACAAAAGTATTTTAAGGTCTAGACCTACCAGGAAATGGCACAGCAAAACCAATGTGGACACCTCTGCTAATGAATACTGCTCCCTTTATTCTCCTGTTGCAGTTTCTTTGCATTGTACATTGTACAGTCAACAGGATCTTGTTGAAGAGGTAAAATAAAGTGCGTTAACTTAGCCCTGTTTACCGAGTTGACTCCTGGTTCATTACTCTTTCGTGTGTTTACATTTACAGTGGAGTTTTAACATAGATTACTTTGTCTGTTTTGGACTCTCTGGCCCTCTGTCATCTCGCAGATCAGCCTTGTCAAGACAAGTTGCTATTGTGTCTGGAAATGTATGTCTGCCCCAGGGGTGACTCACTTAATGCAGTGTTTGGAATGGCATTAATTGAATTCACCACACAATGTATTTTCTGTGACGTTGGACGCTAACAAAAGTCTGCCTCACATTCTCAGTACATCCCAAATCTCTGGGATGATTAGGATATGCTGGGATTTTAGACAGACATATACGTGTAATGTTTTTATGTACCTGGATTTGGACACTCTGACGCTGGCATATTATATATATTATATATACAAAGTTAGAGGCACGCACTCATGCAATATATTGTTGTTGGTGTAGCATTTTCAAACCCAGTACCGAGTCCCAGTTCCAATAGTGAAAAACAGTCCCACACCAAACGTGCTTGAGTATTTTTGGTCACACAGTGTATCTACTGCAGCATGCTGTCTAAACTTTTGAATTCTGTACATGAATATGTAGATTTAATTAGTTTTGCTTCTTTTCAGGGAGGAGGCTGCGGGGGAAAGCGTTCTACAATGTCAATGGGAAGGTCTATTGTGAGGAGGATTTCCTGGTAAGTCACCTGTGTGATTATTGATTCTGTTGTGTGATGAGTAGATCAGCTGATAGCCTCATGCTTATGCCTCATGGTGGGGTTAAGAAGAAGCTGGAGGAGCAGCGAGCGAGGGATTAGGATCTACAGCTACATTCTCCAACCCTCCCGAGGAAACAGACATTGCAGCTGCAATTAGGAGTTTAGCGCCACCCTCCCAATTCACTATAATTTCCCCTCAGCTTCCCCGTGGAGCTCAATTACCCCACAAGCTCCTCCCCAGCACTTACAATTGGGAGTGGGAGCAGGCCTGTAGGACAGCTGTAGTGCTCCATTTGCTTCAGGTTAGCAGGGCATACACATGGCCTCCAGTGTCAGTGTCTGTACCTAGTTGGAAAAACTGTAATATTAAGTTTAATGTAAACAGCATGACGCTAATTGCACCTTACCTTCCATCACTAGGTTCTGTAAACTACCTTTATCTGATGCTGCTACCAACCCCCAAATATAATGTGACACCTAACATGGAGGAAGGCTTCTTGGAGGTTCCCCTAACATAACTGTCAAAAAGCAGATGATCTTTAAACACAAGGCCTCATGTGCTGACAGTACTTCCTGTTTATTAGCAGCTTCCCCTTTTAGTTTAACCTGATGGACTGTTAGGAAATACTTAAATTCCTGTTTTGCTGTTTGCAATATCTGCCTGTGATAAACTGATGCTAGAAGTCAGATGACAGGATGAGACTAATCTGTTGTGTATGAGACTTGACCAGTCTGGCCTGTCACCCCTGGGGTGTTTTAATGACAGGGGGAGGTGCTGGCAGATGGTAGATCTGGAGTGGAGATGTCAGGGGTTAGGCTGCCCATCACCTCCCACCTCCACCTGGTAGCCACATCTCTTCTACCAGCCCCCCAAGTCATCAGATCACGACCCTGAGGTGGATGTGAGCTGCAAATGGGTGTAAGGGAAAGGACCTATAGACAGGTGTTTTGTTTTGTGTAACACACAAAAGAGACCCCCCGCCCCACAGTTGTAGTTCAGTGCAGATGCTCAATGTAGAACGGCAATTCCCCAGATATCAATGGATGCAGCTGTGTGATTGATGGAGGGCAGTGCGGATAAAACATCAGCACCTGTCTTCAGAAAAACAAAGATTGAACCTTCATTAGGTTTGACACAGCTCCCTGAACAACATGTCAGCTGAGAGACAAAAGATTTCTGAAAGAAACCCTGTTGGTGTTACTTTTAAGAGCGCAGCAGCACCCTCTATAGAGGATGAATTGATGATTGAAACACTTTCATGCATGTTCATGTTCTCCAGAATTCACTAAATCCTGTGTCTTGTCTCACCCGCAGTACTCGGGTTTCCAGCAGACAGCTGAGAAGTGTTTTGTGTGTGGTCACCTCATCATGGAGATGGTAAGAGCTTTATCAAACAATCCTTTAAGCAGAAATAATATTTCTGTTTTCTCCTTCTGCTTGATATATGGTTGTGTCTATCATAAGCTGAGTTACAGTGATATTGTGCAGACGTAGTATGTTCAATTTTTTCACATCAGATGCATCTTTAAAATGTTTTTAGATGGTGAAGGTTGTGTGATTTTTTTGTCAGAAAGACATTTCTGAGTTTGACAATGTTGCCTGAGCTCATTCCCTGGTCTTATCTCGTTGTGTATGTGTGTGTTTTTCTATGTGTGTGTGGGTGTACAGATCCTTCAGGCACTGGGCAAGTCTTATCATCCTGGCTGTTTCCGCTGTGTGGTGTGTAAAGAAGGTCTAGATGGAGTTCCTTTCACCGTGGATCTAGAGAACAACATTTACTGTGTCAAAGACTACCACACGTAAGGAGAATGTCTGTCCACTCAGTTTACTGATCACAATCTGGAATTAGCAAACAAGCTGCTTGAAAATTTGGAAACTGTACCTCTGCAACTGTGCACAGTCCTCATTCTACTCCTGTTACTATTTGCACTAGTGCTATACTGGTACTTAAAGTAAATAGCGTTATAGTGTGGAATACAAAGTGAGCTGATTTAAATTACACAGAGACTGGTTGTAATTTACATTTGTAATTTATTGTGTTTCTTCCATAACAGGGTTTTTGCTCCCAAGTGTGCCTCCTGTAACCAGCCCATCCTCCCGGCACAGGTAAGAAATATCTAAATGCACGTTCTAACATTAAGGAAATGTCCGACCAGACCAGAGACCAAAGTGCATGGCCTGGTAAATGATAAATAGCTGATTTAATTAAAATGTTCTTATTATCAGAAAAAAACTTGTACATGCTGGTTTAGAGAGAAACTATGTTTATTAGACCATCTTGGTTTCTATTAATTTTTTCCATAGTCTCTTATTAGTCATGCTTTGTTAAAATAAATTCATAGCAGCATTAGAGTTATAAGTTAAAACTTATGAAAGACAAAAACAAACAAGCAAACATTTAAAAATGAGCTATGAGTAGTCCTGACTCTGTTATGTAAAATCCTAAACCTGTAGAAACTTTTTCTACTAAGTGTAAACAAAAAAAGTAGCATTTGTTTAATTAAAATGAGAAAAAAATCTGATTTTGTGCTTTAAACCACCACCATATGTAACTCTGTCCTGAGGGGAGGGGGTTGTGTGTGTTGCTTTAGGATATGTTTCTGAAATATGACTTCAATGAGTAGCTAGACTAATGTCATGTTAAGGTCTGACTGTGTGTTTGCTTCGCCAGGGCTCTGAGGAAACCATCCGGGTCGTTTCAATGGACAAGGACTACCATGTGGAGTGTTATCACTGTGAGGTGAGACACGCTGCTTGCCTTCAGTCTGTCCTCACACACACACACACACACAAATGTTTGCACACACATTTCACACAGATGAACAACAGAAACACCTGCACACACATGTGCACATCCCCCCAGTCCTATAAAGTCAAGGGCTGTAAATCGTGGGATGAGACTAGGCCCTGTATGACTCACCACTCCTGTAGAATGAATGAGACACAGAAAATAGCAGCTCAAGGTTACAGCTCAACTTTGTGACTCACTGACAAAGCACATTCCAGTATTGTGCTCTGAACTTGAAGCTCAGGATGCTTGTTGCTTAAAGCACCCCAGTCATCCTGATACTCAACTCCGTCCAAAGGGTTGCACTTCAAGGATAACAGCAAAGTTTGGTGAAGTAAATCAACAACGCATGCAACCCTGTAGTGAATCTGCAGTTTTTTCTGAACTGTAAATACTGAACTTAGAAACAGATGATTGCTACCTTCCTCATGAGCAGAGCAAGACCTGCCAATTTCTCTGTATAGAGAAATCTGACATTCCAATTCATAGAAATGGATCGGATTATTATGTAAGCAGTGGGTAGTCACTGAGCCGTGCTCTGGAGGACACAGGAAGGATAAAGTCAAGAGCTGAATCATCCAGGAGATGGTAATTTCATTACTATTTACACAAGAGGTAGCTCTGCAGTTGGTGTCTCTGAAATATTTTATTTTAAATATTCAGTGCTGAGCAGAAGAAGATAGAGTGAGAATCACATGTGCATAAGTTCAATGTGAAAATCCATTCATAATTCATACATGTAATACATGCTTTTTCGGCTGCTTAACCAGTTGGGAATCACAATAGCAGCAGAGGAGTTCATGGTCAGCGAGTTTATGTAATTCCTACAGCAGGATCAGGGTCCACCTCGGGGTGTCATCACTGTCGGATGTGCACAGAATTCCTCCATTGGTTCAAGGTTCACTGTGTTCAGTCATAAACAGTATTTGTCGCTCTTTAAATAACAGGTCTTGTATTAACAAAGAGCACACATCTGCATTTGCTCATTGTGTTTGTGGCGTCTTTTTGTCTCTGTTTTAGGACTGTGGCCTTCAGCTGAATGACGAAGAGGGCCACCGCTGTTATCCACTGGAAGGCCACCTGCTCTGCCACGGCTGCCACATCCAGCGATTGCAGTCGCAGGTTCCTGCCCACTCGCCCCCCAGCTACCCTCTCCATGTCACTGAGCTGTGAGGGGGCTGAAAGGGGGGAACAAGCCAGCCCTGCCTCCCACGTGATCCAGGACACCAGCACTGGGCAAAAAAGAGGCCCGCACCCCCTTCAGCGGTTCCAGGGAAACTCTGTGTGGCCATCTGAGGCTCTGCCCCTGTACTCTGGACAAACAGGCCGTGGACTAAGTCACACAGTGCAGCCCACAATCAGGGCATGTGGTGGGCCTGGGAAAAAAGGATCCCCCTGGTCTTCCATCAGTGGTCCTGTCCTGCCCACTTCCCTCGGGGTGCCTAACCCTGAAAGCCCACACACCGGCTCACACAGAGGCCCCTGGTGACGTCGCACCTCCTGACCCCTGCACATTCATCAAAGACAGGGTTTTTGGAATGTAGGTGAGAACGCAGACTCTTCTCTCCTTGCATCCCTTCATTTCCGTGTTTTTCATTCCCGCGCTCTGACCGAAGTGGTTTACCACTGTCAGAATACTGTCATGTCTGAGAACGCTGTTGGTCTCGGCGTCAGGAAGGCCAGGGAATGAACCGCTACATTCCAGCGCTGGTTGGACCGGACATGGCATGCTGTGCCTTCAGAGTGGGCTCTCTCTGTGCAGCCTCTAACACTGAAATTGAGCCCTGCTAAAGGCTATGCAAAGGACACCCAGCATCATGACACAGGGCTATCAGGAAAAACTGCTGACTTATCGCTCCTCACCCTACACCGCCCCGACTTAACAGATGCACCGTAGCACCACAAGCCCAGAGGACCGACTGACATTCCACGTAGAAGTCTTAGACGAGACCTCGAGAGATTCACAAGCAGTGTCTTAATTAATGATTATATTATGACAGAAAAAGAAAATTTTAGATGCACATAGATTTTCTTTTATATATGAATATATATTTTGCAGATGTTTTCCACATAAGATCCTAGATGTAGATTCATGCTTTTCTGTTGTTGTTGTTGTTGTTGCTGCAATCGTGATAAATTCAGAGGTGAAACATGCTGTCTTTAACGCAGCCTGAAGCCTTTGAAAATTTTGGGTCTGTTGAATCATTTCTCCTTCAGGGCGTAGAGCCCCTTCATGTCTGTCAGTGGGCCAGAGATCCACAGGCTTATTAGGAGCAACTTAGTATTTGCCTTCAATTGCTTTTTATTCCACTTTGAGTACCAAATGACTAAAAATGACCAAATTGGTTACACTGCCACAGTGTCAAACATTTCTACTTTTAATTTGTTGCCTTTGGTTTTGCCTCAAGCATTGTACTTGTAAAGGCCCTAAATGTGAAAATCTAAGTAAGTAAAAAAACAAAACGTACAAGCGAACTAAAAAAGTGTTTTACTCATTATTTAATTGGAAATGTCATATAACCTGATCAATTTACATGTAATTATTACATTATAAATACTTGTAACTGTGTAAATATGACTGGAAGTCTCTAATGATAGGTTAACATTTGCTTCAGGAGACTGATTATTAATTTGATCAGTCAGCAGGAAACTTTCTCTCTTAGGGGATACACATGTAAAGAGTCTGAGATACATTTCAAAGTAATTTTCTGGTTTGCCTCCTTCACTGGCACTGTCTGAATGTGGCATCTTGCCCATCTGGTACTCACAGAGGAATAAAACTCATAGCATTTTCAAATACCTTTCGCTCCAGGTGTGAAACAGACACTGTTTCCTGGTATGTTTTCCAGACACTGGTTTTTGTCACGTGAGCACTGAGAACACAGTGCATTACTATGAGGAACTTCTAGTTGTCTACATGCCTTAAGACAGTACAGGTATGTTTGTGTGTCGCTCTGGTCTGCTGTGAGGTCTGCCATTGTGTTTTGAGGGGATGGCCCTGAAAGCGCGGAGCTGCTGGTCCTGCCCGTGTTTTCATGGAGCTCTCCCATGTTTTGCTTGCTTGTTGTGTTTGCATGCGGGCAGGCGCTTGTATCTATGTGTGTTTCAGTGAGTACGATGTGTATGTGCATATATGCAAAATAAAACTTACATGAGTTAGTTTCAAAGGATCGATCATCCCCTTTACATCTGAGGAACTTCTGTTTTGGAGGAAAACAAAAATCCGAGGTGCTGCACATTCATGCAGACAAACCTCAACTGTGCGTGCTTATTTCACATACGAGGGAATTGCATAAATGTCTTCAGTGTGTATGCGAGAGTGTGTATTTGTGTGTGCGTGCGTGTGTACTAGTGGCAGGGCCATGGCACATGCGACTCACTGTGTTTGCAGGGCAGCGCAGCATCTAACACAATGACCCCTGCTCTCTCTGTTAGAGCCTTAAATTGACGCTGTCTGTCAGTATCATATACTTTGTTTCAGATGTTTGTGTCTAATTCTGGGTGATAGTTTTTGATTCTCTCTGGTAGCATATTGATGGGGTTTACACATGTTTCAGCCAATGCGCCAGTACCTGATAGACATGACATATCATCCCCTGACTGTAGCAGACTCCATCAATCAGTCAGTCCAGACAGACAAACATTCACCATGTGTTATTTGCAAACACTGGCCCAGCTCGTATTCTTACTGTAAGCTGTAACACACAGAGGTCTGAATAAGTACTACTGAACGTGTCAGGAGCAGAGACTGAAGGCAGGGGTCACCACAGACAGAAAGTGCTTTTTAATGTAACCTAATGTAATGAGATTCATTCGAATGTAATTAGTGTTTGTTCTCCTCCCAGTTGTATATTTGTAAAAGCAGAAAAGGACTGTATCCTGTACGTGAGACGTTCCCTTTGTCATGTGATGTGTTAAACCTCGACTTTGTACAAGGGTTCCGGACAAGTAATGTTTGCTACTTGAAGAATGAGGCATTTTCTCGATTGCACAATATCAACCCCCAAGGAAAACTTAACAAGAGTGTACCCCCTTTAAGGAAGTCTTAATCCACCTGTACTACTTCAGTTTCTGTCACATAGCACACAGCTAGTTACCCTGTACATAAAGAGGCTAGGTGGTTATTTTATTCTTCTGTCAAAAATCACTTGGAAGGAGAAGAAGACCTCTTCTACTTCTGGTAGTTCCTATAAGCACATCTCGACAACTGTCACACATCTTTTGTATCTCATAAGCGTTTTGATTACCTAGATGGTTCATAAAAAGGAAACTAGATCTATTTATCTAAACATGAAAAAGTCTAAAGTTATTTAATGTATTAAAAATCGGGACGTATCATTTAACTGTAGATGACATAATCTGCTTTTTCAATAAAGTGGTTTTGTAGCTAACTACAAAAAGAACTTTTCTGTTTTGTTTTTTCTATCTGGTTTCTGTCTGTTTTTTGTGTATTTTAAGTTACAACATTTTACATTAAACCAAAACATGTAATTTACACCACTGTAACACACTCAGCACATTAAACAGTGATTAGAAGTACCACTATTTATTTAAATGTTTGGCAGTGGCGAAGAAGTAATTAACATTTATGTGGCTGCTCACTAGAGCGACAAAGTAATAGAGGTTTTCCAATGATTGAGTGATTTTTACATTTTGTATTAAGCATTAAAACTTGTATTAAGAACTGGTAGGACAGACAACCACGTGAGTAGTTTTTAACAGCCGGGCTGTTTTTTTCGTGTTGTGTCGTGCTGCTCGCTGTTAAAAATGAAACAGTCAAACATCCTCTGCTTACTCTGATGCACTATTTCTCCAGCTCTTTATTTCCATCACTGATGATCATTCAGAGGTTGCTGGATCATTGTGGAATCATTCACTGCTTGTCTATAATGTTCCTGTTTTACTAAATGTAGTTTATTTCCTTTCAAATCAGGCATATAGTTTATGTAGTTAATGCATCTCAATAGCCATATTATTATTTAGAACAATGTATAAAAAAACATAAATTAAAAACTACAAGCATAACCTCAGACCCGCTGTGGTATTAAGGAAAACTTGAGACGCACGCATGCTTGACATGTATGTTATAAATGTGTTCAGGGCTCGTGCTGTCTATAGTTAGTGAAATGCTTCTATATAATTACACCCATGCGTGCAACCATGTACTCTGGCATGTCATGTGATGGATTCTCCCTCCTGTGACACAGCCAAGCCGTCTGATGGTCAAATAATCTGGAGCGTGGAAGACATTACCGTCAGAAACCCTTCATCAAAAAACCATAAAGCAAAAGAGACACACTAGCAGCACATGAACATGAATTTAAGATGATAGTATCAGAGAAGATATGTGGCAGCAATAAACTGTGGCTTCCAGCGGAAGCACAGTCTCTGACGACTCAGTTCCCTTGGTACTGACCCTTTTAGTAAACTGCTCCAGTGCATAAACATTACTGGAAATACCACACAGGCATGATGAACTGATACTGTGGGGATGTCGAAGGACTTTATGAAGCTTTTTAGCTACAAAACTAGAACTTCTGAGCTTGAGATGCTGAAATCAAGTAAATATTTTTAAAGAAAACCTCAGATTTGTGCTGTAACTGTAACTTAGTTCACAGAAAGTTGTTGCTGTTTTAACGGATGATGGCCTTTAGACTGCAGTTTAGGACTGTAAAAAGTGTTTGCCTGTTGAGCTGAATGAAGAGACTGCACCCCTGTGGTGCCTTATTGTACAACATTTGGACTAACTGGAGCATAAAGTAGGCTGATTATAGGAATTCTCCTCCTAATGTCAAAGTGTGAATCTTGCTCCAGTCATTCAGACTGAACAGAATGTCACAAAATGTCATCACTCACTTCATCTATGTTTTTCATTCTAGCTGTTCTATAAATAATGGAGACATTCCTGGTACTAACTCTGCTAGATGTTTTTGACTCTTATGTAATCAGGCAACGTCACGACTCCTCACTAAAAAGGCAGAAAAACATCAGAAGCTAAAAAAAAACTTCACAAAGGATTTGAACTTTGGACTTAAAAAATAACAGCAATAAAAGAAAATCAGAGGAATAAACAAAAGCAGGTAGAGGACATTTCATGGAAGTGTGCTTTACTTGTACTTGTGTTATCTCTCTGGAGATGAAAACATTTTTTTACTCCTCGCTATCTCGCTAAATTACTGTGTACTGCCTGACTTAATCCCAAAGGCACTAAAAACAAATTCACTGTTATCAGTTTCAGGAATCACTTGATAAGAAAGACCCATTAGATATGACTTTATTAAAAAGTGAAAGAAAAAGGGTTCAGATTTTCACAGTGGCACCTGTACTAAATATAAAACCTGAAAAAGAAAAGTCAAAATATGCACATCCCTTTCACCCTTCAGGTTCAAATTTCAATCACAGTAGGCGAAACTGTATTAATTAGTCACATGTTCACAGATAGTTGGAGATGTAGATACATTTTCTGGGGGCGTACAGAAAAAAGCGTAGTCGGACTGAGCTCTCCTGTGAGCTCTCTGGTGTTGGTTGACAGCTCCATGAGTTGGGGCACAAAGCGTCCTTTATGTGTGTGAGGGTTCCACCCTGTGATTCAGGGAGCTGTGTGTGTGTGTGTGTGTGTGTGTGTGTGTGTGTGTGTGTGTGTGTGTGTGTGTGCAGAGGTAGCGGAGCCCCAAGGGATCCACAGTGAGGTGAGCTCTGTTACAATGCACAAAAGAGCACCTTCCCTCTGGAGCACACAGGTCCCTCCACTGCCAGGAAATCGGTGAAAATATGCTCACCACAGGATTACCTCATCCTGTCTCCATCTTTAGTTACTGACATTTTGTTGCTTTGCTGCATCAAGAAATGTAACCTCCTGTTTTCGGCTCTCTGTCCCGCTCTTCACACATTTATACAGCAGATTTTTATTGTAATCAGTGTGTGCCATGGACATTCTTCCAATGACCTTCCAAATACATGCAGCAGAACCAGTAATATTGTCTGTTTTATTCTGCGCACTCTTCGTTCTTGTCAAAATGTGGGCCCACATTACCCTCAATGCAACCTGACTGCTACCAGTTTGGTAGAGACTGGGGTGTGTTAATGCCAGTCATGGCTAAACAAAGCTGATGCTGACATCCCGAGAAAGTTTATCCAATTATGTGAAACTCCCTCTGGAATCACAAGAAAGTTTATACAACCTTATAAAGTTGCATCCTACTTCCTCTACTTGTACCCCCGTCCCCAGCATCTACACTTAAATCTTATTACACTTTGTATTGTGTACAAACAATTGTAAAGAAAAATCAGTGTTCCACTATTAAAAAAAACTACTTTTACCATTACCTTGTTTGTTTTAGGGTGACAACAGCTGGAAAACAAGCAGGGCTGTGGCTCTCCGGGACCAGGTTTTCCTACCCCTGCCATAGGGGAGCTAAAGGTCAGGATATTACCTCTTCTGCTTTATGATTGAAGTGCAGCAGAATTTGGTTAAGTGGTTTAGAAAATGGATGGATGGTTTGGTTACATCAGGATTAATTCTGTGGACATTATTGGTTTCTTTCACCCATAGCAACCAATGAAGTGCTGTATAAACTACACCAATCATCCATTTTATGTTAAAAGAAACGGTGCACAGGTGAGTGATTCACTTGGTCTGATGTCTGAATAAATTGTTGTTTTGCTCTTAGATTTTTTTTCACTGTTGCTGAACTGACTCACCCCAATTTGAGAGACAGCCTTAAAGTGGTTTACTTTGATCCTACCTTCACTGCTGGCAACAAAGTCTCACAGTTGTGGCTGCCTTGGTACCAAATATGTCTTTACAATTGGAAACAGCCTTGATCTAAAAGTGTGCAATACCAACAGCCATTCTCACTCTGTATTTCACCACATAATGTATCGTCAGCAGTTCAACAGAGGCTGAAATCAGAGTGGGAGGTTTTTCATCTCGCACATTGTGGTGCTAAGCAAGAGCCAGATGCTGGTCAGTATATTAATATTACTGTGGATTCAGGAGAAGCAGTGAATACAGTAAATCTTCTAATGAGCGCTCAGTATACAAAAACCCACACGGATAACTGTATAACCGACCTACAACTGTCCCATGAGGACAAACAAAGCTGGCTGTGTGGTAGTTTGGCAGAGATGAGTTGATGGAAAGAAAACCTCTGACTACCCTGAGAGGTCAGGGATATCTCAGAAACATTCAGATACAGTAAGCACATGTTCAGTATATGACTATATGTATATATGTATATATATATATATAATCATTAAACATATTATTTGTTTTTTTTTCTTCCTTATGAATATTTTTAAAGCTGTTTGTCAGAGTGGCAAGAGCCATCCTGCTTCACACAGTCACACAAATTGATGTTCATTAACATGGGAGCTTTGACATGTTATAGTTGTTGTATTTTTGAGAGCAAGGCAAAATTTGGTGTGTTTTGTTTTCCACATGGACCCCAATAACAGTGTGTTTCAAGATGGAGACAGCTAATGGGGCTCTGCAGAAACTCAAGGCGGACATGGAGCTTGAGCAACCCAGGGTCAGCTGGAGCCCCCTGCAGCCTCATGGGAGTGCTGCTGGCTTTCTGTGCTGCAGTTTATCAAACTCTACCCATGTACTTCTGTTAATCTTTACATAACTCCAGTAGTCGTGGGAAAAATTAAGCTGGGCTTGACTTAATGGATGTTTTTTTACAGCATGCAGGGTTTCTGTGTCACTGCTGTCAATGGCAACCTCAGAACACAGAGTGGGGAGTTCAGAGGGACCATCTGTTGGGTTTGATATTGGGAAATGTGGGAATTGTGTTGGGATTGTATGGTCAATGTTTAACCCTAGAGAATGTGTTTCTTGAAAATTACTGGGAGGGGACAATAGCTGGAGAATGGATGCACATGTAGAGAACTGAACTTCAAGTGAAAATTTAAACTGGCTGCAGACCTGCAGGCAATCGTCTCCTCTGAGGCCGAGTTTCTGAGCTTGTTTACATGCAAGGATGCTGACCCCCCCCCCCATCCGTATCCAATGCTATAGTGCATGGTGAATACAAATGCATGTTTGGAGGCATGCATCTTTCCAAACAACAAGGTGTAGTGAGTACAGACAAATGAAAAACCTGCTCCAACTCTCTGTCTTGACACTGCAGTAAACTTGGGACTGCACAGTCAAAAAGTGGGAGCGGGTGGTGTTGCCATGGCAACCACTGCACTGGGGCAGGTCGGAACCCTGATCGAGCCAGGGGGGCAGCTCTTGAACAGGCCGAAGAGGAAAAAATGACTGACAGGCTCAACCAGTAAAGCATGAAATGGAATGTGAGGGTATGCAGCCCCATTGTTCAGCAAGCATCTTGGGAACGCACACAAAACCTTTTGATTTTTTATCACTGCTATTTTATTCTTCTCTTCAGTGACCACAAGGCAAGGTCCAAAACACTTCCTCATACTGACTTGCTGCTTTTACATTTGAACCTCTGCGAGAGTCATGAATAGCTGTTGGCGTATGCTTGTCTCAGCTGACAATCTGCTTGAAGATGATTTTAATCCAGAAATAGCATTTGCAAACTTGACAAATCCACTGGATTCATGAAAAATCTGTGGAGATAAGTCATTTTTGTTTGGACTTTGTTAGTACTAATTCTCATCCTTTATCCTGAAACTGACAATGAGGAGGGTTTCTATCCTCAGTCAAACTCACTTTCTTCTGTATGTCGTTTCAGAGCTGGAGATAAAACGAACAAGTTAGATTTGAAGTAAAGTATTGTTGCCTGGCAACAGCATTGGAAACCCAGCAGTGTCTGAGGGTCTAGGATTTTTTTTACTTTCTGTTTGTCCTCATACCCTCTCTGTAATTGGACCCAGCAGTAAGTTTGAGGAAAATGAAACATGAAAATGAAATCTATCTTGGTCCACCCTCTTTGGTGCATGATGTTTTCTGTCGCCTCTTGTCTCTCATACCATCATTATGTGTGATTTTATCTTTACATGGGAAATTCACAGGCACATTTTGGCACACAAAACTGAAACATTAAGCAAATTGAGTTTAATCATGTTTAGATATAGTGGCTGCCAGGAGTGACTCATAGTCTAGAAGCTGTTCAGTCCAGCTGTTTGTTTTTCTGTCTAAATGGATGCTGTGGAGTCTGGGGATTTGTGGGGAGGAACAGTGCAGATGGCCTGACCTTTGACCCTTTGTTCCACTGAATAAATGGCAGCTTAATGGGTGGCTGATTTGTTCCCATTAATTATATTTGGCACTCTAATGCCATCTAGTGACTTGTTACTCATGCAGGCTCATGAAGATGGGAGAATTAATATTTTAGCAGCTCTTTCATGCAGAATATAACTGTTATTTATACATTGCAGGCCACTTAGAAGCTGCTGTGCTTGTGTATGTATATTTGTTTTACTTATTAAACACAATGAAGAAGTGTGTCAAGATATTTATTCCAGAAACTGCATTTCTGTGGCACTCTGATACAAAAAGCCTTTTCCCCTTTAAGTGGGGAACTAAAGAACATGGGAAAGACGGTGCTGTAGACAGTCACGAAAATCACGATCAGAGTACAAACATACAGAGTGCTTCAGCTTGACTGCGTGGGAGTGATCAGCTGCCTCTGCGGGTCTGTTGTCCTTGCGGCAAACAAGCTGATTGGATGGATAATGTGGAATACGGTGGAGGTTGCTGCACTCACTTGACTCAGGCAAAGTTCTTCTTGAGGAAGTTGATGAGTCCGTTGGTGGAGGAGTCATGGGAGTGGACCTCTGCACTGTCACTGAGCTCAGGCTCAATCTTCTTTGCGAGCTGTTTGCCCAGTTCAACTCTGATAATTTGGAGGGGAAGGAGAGCAGAAAGAAGAGAGAAGACTGGTTTGTGATGTGGATATTTTCACATGTGAAACATTTGCATGTCCCATTTTTTTGCATGTCACATTTTTTAGGGAGCAAAACTGTACCAAAATAGAATAAAAATGAAAAGATTGACAAATGTAAAAAGATGTGTAGTAGAAACTGACTCACCCCCACTGGTCAAAACTGTTGATCTCCCACATTAAACCCTGGACAAAGATCTTGTGCTCATACATTGCTATATAAAAACAGAATATTTATTATTGCATCAGTAGATCTAGAGACAGGATTGAGTGTTTTTCATTACAATGACCCTACACATGAGTACACATAATCTGTATAAAGTGAATGTTTCACAGATGGTAACATGCTGCAACATAAATAAAGAATAAAATGAAGTATAGAATAAAGTATATGGATAATAAGTTTCAGTAACACAGGGTGATATTTTATCTCACTATAGGTAAAAAATTTGTTGATTGCTGAGAATAAAGCCCCTAACAGTAATAATACTGCAGTCCTTCATTCATGGGCTACATTTTAATTAATTAACATTGTTAATTCTCACCTATAAGTGCTCCAAGTGTGTATGGAGTCAGCTTTTTGAAAATTATTGAGTTGGTTGGTCGGTTTCCTTGGAATACCTGTGATAAACGAGGATAAATGTGTCATTACACAGGTCACTTTCACAAAGTTTTAATTGCTGTTTTTATTCATGGTCACAGGAGGGCAGTACTGTCTATGCTTTCAGTCTTAGCTCTTGCTGTGTCTGCACTTTGTGAACTCAGTAAGTAGGGAGCTTTTGAACATTCAATCTCACAGATGTCTTATCTGAACTGTCGAGTTCAGTTTTGCTCTATTTACCTTAGGTTGGTTGTCATTACTTTAAAAGCTGCAGCTTTTCTCTGACTTACTTTATGTGGCAGGATTTTCTCCAGAGCTTCTCCGCTCAGACCACTGGCTTCCAGCTCTTTCTTGGCCTCCTCTGTGGTCTTACCCTTCATCAGAGCTTCTGTCTGGGCCAGGAAGTTAGCCAGCAGGATCTGAAGTCACATCAAAAGTGCTAAGGTATTATAGTTATCAGTCTTGCAACGTGCTAATGCTTGGTGTTGCTGTAGTGCCAGATCAGATTCAGATCAGACTAGCTATTGTGTTTTATGCAAACACATATACTTGTATTCTTGTATAAATTGTTCTCCTGGTGGAAGAACTTGTGGCCTTTACGGATGGCCCTCAAAAACATGTTATTCCTGAGGTTTTCCAGGTAAATATTTCACATATACATATCTTAAATTCATACCGTTAATAAATATTATAAACCTTTAAGAGCATTTTTGCTGCATCAGTATCTGGTGTCAGAGTATATCTTTAAGCTTGTGAAATGGAAACATTTTCCTGTATTGGGTACTGTATACTTACTGTATACTCTTGACCACACTACAGTGCTCAGACAAATAATTCACAACAGTACCTTGTGGTGCAGGTTGTCTCTGATGGGATGCTGGGACTGAGCTGGGATCAGGAAGTCACAAGGCACCATGCGTGTTCCTGGGTTGAACACAGTTGGACAACATTAGTTACACATTTAAGGAACCCGAAGACTCATAGTATGAGGCTAAGCAATAACAATGCTATTAGTAAAGACAGGACTTAATATCATTCAGACAGAACGGGATGATACTGAATAGTGAAGATACCTTGGTGGATGAGTTGGTAGAAAGCATGTTGTCCATTGGTGCCTGGCTCTCCCCACACTATTGGCCCAGTGTGGTAGTTTACACGAGCCCCATTGTTAGTGACATACTTTCCATTGGACTCCATGTCACCCTAGATAATAAACACACTTCAGTACAGAAACGTGACTATTTATCATGTCATGTGTATTTAATCCTATGATATGGCTGTAGACTCAACATAGACATGCAACTACTGTTCACTTATTTTGCAAACTATGGTTGGTCTTTTTTTCAGTGTGACGGACGTTGCCTTACAAATAGCCTCAAACACATCTTTATAGCACTTCTTTGATGATATAAAATCATGATTGATCTTTTTCTGGAGGTTCGCACAGAGATATGTGATGCAGACCTGTTGGAAGTAGGCAGTGAAGCGGTGCATGTACTGGTCATAGGGCAGAATGGTGTGAGTCTCAGCGTGGAAAAAGTTGATGTACCAAATGCCCAGCAGAGCCAGCAGGACTGGAGCGTTCTTTTCCAGAGGAGAGGTACGGAAATGGTTATCCTGCAAGAGAATAATTCAGGAAGACTCACTCAGACGTGATTAGTTTTTCTACATTAGAGTCATGGGGAACTGACGTTGTCAGCCCATCCTGGTGCACCTACCATCCAGTGAGCTCCAGAAAGAAGCTTCTCAAAGTTGTCAAAGCCTGATGAGGACAGGAGATGAAACAGAAACGGAAACTGACTTATTGAACTGATTTATTTTAGTGTTTCTTTTCTACTAATAACAGCAAAAAAAAATCCTGTGTATTTACTGAACCAGATGTGTGTACAGGTTTTAGCCACGTCAGCATCATTGCTCTGGAAATGGCATTTACACATGCACTCTCGCTCAGATGGCAAATTGGCAACAATATTAAAGTTTTCTGCAGCTAAATATCACTAGCTGGTACAAATCCAGAACTAGCTACTGGATACATTGGCACAACATTCATTGCCCTGAGGGGCTGAATCCTAATGACTTTGAGATCATTTCCAGCAGCACCACAAGTAGGTTGTGGTTTTGATTAATATAAATCTCTACAACTACTAGATAAACAGGAATGAAAGTTACATACAGATATTCATGCTCCCCTCCATATAAATAGGTCATAACTTTGCCATGAGCTTTTATTTGGCACCCTCGTCAGCATGATAACGTGCTAACTTTTGTTATATAGCATGTCAAAACATCATTTTGGCATTTAATATTTGATAATCTAGCACACTGTAGTTACATCACCAGTAGACTAACAGTATATATAAAGGTTTATTTGTAGTATACTTGAAATATATATATATATATATATATATATGACCTTTTTTTTATAAACTAAAAACTGGGCCAATTTAGTCCCACGAAGTACAAAAAAGTACATTACAGCGCCATTAGTATATTTACTTCAAGTAGTATACCAGTTGCCATCGCTGTATGTTAGCATGCTCACTACAACAATTGTAACAATGTTAGCATTTAGCTCAAAACACGTGTTTCCATCTGCCACAGTGACTTGTGTGTTTTGTAAAGAATACAATATGTATATTTTAATTTTACATACCAATGTGCAGAGCAATGGCCATTCCAATTGCTGACCACAGGGAGAAACGTCCACCCACCCACTGAAAGAAAATACATCCATGCCTGTCAGAAAAATCCTTTGTAAGATGAGTTATCAGTGAAAGGTAAATTGCTTTTTGCATGTGATAAAAGTTGCTGACAACAGAAGCATTAATGTAAATAACAAAAACACATGTTAGTGTTGCTACTTGGACATCTGTTTTTATTGTATAGGCAGTAACATGAAAACTGCAGTTCTCTCAGCACTTTATGTAGCTGTAGTTCTTTTAGTCCTGTCTTGGTTGAGTTTTTTCTCTGGGTATTGAGTGTGAAACACTGGCACACAGGTTCTCTGTGACATAAAAGACATGACATTGCAGTCGCCCTTTAAATACCAACAATATAACTAAATGTAGATCCTTGACCTTTGATTCAACCTAGCCTTTACAGTAACCTCTGCAAGAGAGAAGGTCGCTACCAATAATAACTGAGTCTGAAGAGAGAGGCCTCTGATTTCCCAGCAGCTGTTGGCCAGAGTGTCCGTCCCACCTACTTCACAGGTCAAACGTCTAGCTTATTTATAGCTACTGCCTGCAGCTCCATCACAGTCTGGCGATAAAGACAAGACCTGTTGCATGCAGTCTGCTTTCAGGATCAAAGAGCACTCACATCCCAGAATTCGAACATGTTCTTAGTGTCAATCCCAAAGTCCTTCACTTTGGGCTGAGGAAAGACAGAAGGAGAACAGTAGAACAGTTAGGATCAGACGTCCAGAGAGAGGGGGAAGCCCTAGCCTCTGATGCCGACTTGTGACTTACTCCATTTGTGGAAAGGGCTATGAAGTGCTTGGCAACAGCAGCTTTCTGTTGAAACATAAAGAGAAAATGTTTAATGAATGTGAAACATATCAATTAAGCCAACTAGCTACTTTGCTGTTTACGCACATCTTTTGCATGTTCAAGGAACCATGCTTTGGCAGACTCAGCGTTGGTAATGGTCTCTTGGGTGGTGAATGTCTGTGAAACAACATTCAAGTAGATAAAGTCACTACTGGGGACTATATATATAAATGGTGAGTGGTTGCACAAAATTATGGAAATGTATACAAACTGCTTTAATAAACATAAATATGAATAAATATGGAGACATCTTTCTTGCAGCAGTGTAATTTCAGAAGAGACCTGCTTTGTTTAAATCACCTTGGATGCAATGATGAAGAGTGTTGTCTCAGCATTAAGCTGGTCCAGGGTTTTGGCGATGTGTGTTCCGTCAATATTAGACACAAACCACACACGCGGCCCACCCTTCGAGTAAGGTTTCAGGGCCTCAGTCACCATCAGGGGGCCCTAAAATTCAAATCTAAATGATTAAATATATTCATAAAGGCACACTCATTTCACAGAGTTGTGATAATAATGATGGTAATGACATACATAGATAAGACTGTGCATGTGCAGCTTGTCCAAGTAAATGTGTGCAGCTTTAAAAGTGGTAAACTGGCAAACAGAGCTTATCATATTGCAATAAAACATGTCAAAATGAATCTTTCCACAAAGTGCACCCACAAGGTCAGATCCTCCGATGCCGACATTGACAACATCTGTGATGGCCTTTCCTGTGTAGCCCTTCCACTCACCGCTGCGAACTCTCTATATGTCCCAAAAAGTAGCAGACAAACACAACCATCATAAATGTTATCTACATTTATCACCAAATTTTGATAACTGCATAAACATGAGCAGGATCACTATTAAACTGTCTCTTGTTTCACTCACATGACAGAAGTCCTTCATTTTCTCCAGAACATTGTTGACAGCTGGCATCACATCATTGCCATCCACGATGATGGGAGTTTTGGAGCGGTTCCTCAGAGCCACATGGAGCACAGCACGGCCCTTCATATGCACAGCATCAACCACAAAACCCACAGAAACACACTTTACTGTAGTGACCTTATACTGTTAGCAATCAAGGAGTTAAGGATTATTCAGCTGTTGCATTTTTGTTTTTGTTGTGGCACATGGTTGCTTAAAACGCTGCTTTAAGACATGACTGACACATGGTCAACGGTCAGCACCTCAGTGAAGTTGATCTTCTCTCCAGTGAACATCTTCTCTCTGGCACCTTCAATACCTCTTGACTTGGCCTGAGGAAGATTATAAATATTAGTTCTTTACAGCATCAGCAGCTTAAATATTGTCTATAATGTCTGCATGTACCTTATTAACATAAATAAAAAGTATAAGTATATTTAGATGTTGAAGTACTGACACATCCTTCTATTTAACAAATCATGTGGACATAAAAAGTGACGAATGTGACATCCAGCCGACTGTTGCCTATATCAACTATCACAATCAAAGTAAAAGTACACTGGCATATAAAAAGCTGTACATCATAAATATAAGCACAGATTTACCAGCTCAACCAGCAGCTTCATGACTTCTTCAGTGATGAGATTCTTGGAGTAATCCAGAAGAATTTCTCCATCCTCAGTTTTCAGTGTGAGGCTGACCAAACACAGGAAAACAACAGTGAGTGAAGACTGTGGAGTGAATACATGCAGTTAAAAAACCACCATGATTCTGTAGTCAAGTGGTGGTTTGACACCTAGTTTTCATTGTTACTGTACATAATGAAGCTGCACAGTTGAATAGCTGGAATACATCAGAGGACTGCCATGTGAATTTGTCTGTCAAGAGATTATTCAACCTTCATCAACCAGTTATTTTACAGTACATTTACATGCTAAATATCTACATCCTGTGCACCTGGGCTCTGTGCATGCTGTATTATATACTGTATTATTACGTATATATACGTAATAGCATTGTTTTAAAAAGGACATACAGTATACCTGAACTTGTTAAACCTCTCCTTGTCAGCCTCAAACATGTGCCTCAGGTTGAGGTTCAGAGCTTGGGCTGTGTACCAGTCCTGCAGCTTTTGGAAGTTGGGGTCCTGTGTGAGTCCCATGTTGTTGAGAGTCTGCTGGCTGTTCTCTGCTGTGCTCAACTACCCTGGCTGTGTGGGACTGAGCAGGTCAGTGGAAAACCTTTTTCAAGGGCTACCCAGATCGACAGTTGCCCCTCCTACAAGTGACACACTATACTCAGGGCTTGTGCTAGTCACACCTCCACGCTCCTCCGCTGGGGATCATGAGCATCACTGAAACAAACAGTGGCATGTGTACTGCTCACAGGTCACATGCACTCATTGTAAATCCTTCAGAAAATGTGGCTACACTTTGACATCACACACAACAGAGAGGTAAAGTTGCAAAATATTGTTTGGTATAAGAAAAACCTCAATCCTCAGGCAGAAATTTGCATGGCAATAAACAATAAGTAGCCTAATAAAGTATGAATTATATTGAGAAATTACTTTTATCAATTATGAAAAAATAAGTGTACAACCTCTACACGATGAGGCACAAACTAGAAAGTAAACATTTCTCACCCAGTAACATCTGATAAATAACACAACATCCTGTCATTCTACACTCGGGAGAACAGGTTAAAAAGCTGTTTTGTAAGTTAGTTATTAAATACAGTACATATAGAGTCTGTTATACGCATATGTACAACTGAGGCTGTTTAGGACTGAGACCACTATATATTTGCACTTTTGTACAAGTTATTGTATTTTGTATTGTAACAATTGTTGGATGCTTTGTTGGTTGCAGATCAATATTATTATATATTTAAAAAAAAAATCATTTTAAGTGTTGGCTGTGCAAGAGAAATTAGTGGACTTTAACCCCCCCAAGCGAGCAGTTTTAAATTAAGTAGCACAGGATGTAATGTTCTTTTTTAAACATTAGAGGGCGAGAAAACCCTGCAATGTAGTTTACTGACATTTTAAAAGTAGTAGACTTGTAATGACGCATACTATTTGGTTACTGGGGATTAGGTTAGGGTGAACATTAAGACCGAATATGCTTTTTGCTGTTATGACTCTAAATGTTTAAATGAAAACAGGCCTACACATGGCACTGTTTTTATCTTTTATTTGTTATTTTGTTAATGAATAACTAAATTATATCGGAGGGGACTAACATGCACGTATGTCATTCCATAAGGCTATAGGTTGCTGCTAGTCTAAGTTACACCAATAATTATATACAGTAAAAAAAAATACTAATATTGATATATTTATGGTTTTACTTCCACTTTAAAGGAGGTGTTTTTGTAGTGAACATGTCCTCGGTAATTTTTTTCATCATACAGATTTTGTAATTGTTTATTATATAAAACAACAGGAACATATCTGAGAACAGTAAACACCACATTTCTTTGGACCACTTTGACATGGCTGCGTCAGGATTTTATTGTGAAGGTGGAATCGGAAGTGTTTGTTTTTGCTGCTGTGCTGCTGACGGTGGTCACACAGACAGGGGATTCGCTGTCAAGAGGGTGGATGCCTAGAGCTGGTGAGCGATGCAGTGATTAACTTAACGTGTACTAACATTTTTTTGTATTTTACTCGTGTTTGTCTTGATTACGGTGGCACTGGCTGTTGTTGGCCTGAACCGTAGTGTCACTGGACCGCTTACAGTGGCTTGTGCTCGCCGTCAGCGCTTACAACCGTGTCGCAGAGAGCTAGCTGAATAGCTAACGCTAGCTCCCATAGCTATGCAGCTAGCCTGCTTAGAACCGATGAGACACTGATGCGTCCATTATCGGACATACCCAACTCTGACACGATTATTTCCATTTTCCTTCAGAGTCGAAGACGTAGACATTCATAAAAAGTCGGGTACATGTTTCGAGGAAGAATGCAGATTTATTCCACTTGTTTGTGTTACAGCAAACTTATATTTTGATATACAAACCCAATTTGGTCTCTGTTGATGAGACGCATCCGCTTTGGATAGCGAAACAGGACTGATTGGCGGCATCGGTTATTTCTGTTCTCAGTGTTACTGGCTTGTGTCTGCGGACAATGTTTCAGATTTGATCCCGGTCTTGGCGACGGATAGCCGTAGTAATACAGTTTAAAAAATGAGACAACCTTAACGAACCGTAGCTCAGCGACCTGGTATGACTGCATGTCCGATAACGGACCTGGGCGGTCGTGGTTTTAGTTGTGCGCTGCAGTCGGTAACCTCCACCGTAGCAACTAGTAACGTTAATATGTAATGTGGGTTAACGTCAGACAACCTGGCGACGGATGCGTGATTTACAGCGGCGGTGGCGGCAGTGCGAACTGTGGCCGTGGCTGACTTTGAACTGATTTGTCGGTGTGGTCCGGGGAAAGTGCACTAGCTTGCTAGCTAACAGGCGAGTGTCTGGTTCTGTGTGGCCAGTGGGCGAGTGTCAAAGTCGGTAATGGAGCCAGGCTCTCCGCCGACACTGGCCGCTGTGGCGCTTGCATGTCACTGGCTTTTCTAACATTTGGCGTGTTGATGCACGGATGCCGCGGGAGCCTTTCCGGCGACGCTGCGTTTAGGGCGTTAAGAGGCCGTATTAATAGCTGCGACATAGTGTTCCCACGACTAGAGCCATATCATCCCGGAGAGTTTCGATGAAACCGGCAATAACTGCGCTTGCGGGAATTCTGGTACACCTTCCTGCGAAATAGTGATCGGATTTTGAAATAATCCATGGCAAATACCAAACGGAGTCACTTTTCAGTGCCATTCGAGTTGCCAGATTGTGGAGCTAACACTGTTTCACTGTTGCATAAAAGGACAATCGCCCCATAGTGTTGTGGTGTTGTAATCTTATCACCCCGTGCATTTCACTGAAATGGTGTAAATATGGGGAATCAACGTTTGGCATATGCACCACGTTATCTACAAAATATGTTCTCGGTCCATTTGTGTAGATTTATTGTGAAGAACTGAACGTTGTGAGTTTAAAAGCAGTCACTTGCACAGCTGCATAGATGTTAATAATGTGGCTTTATATAGTCTGTACTGTACAGAGAAGAGATATCTGTAATTGCATTAATAGATAACATTGCCCCACTTCTTTGGTGTGGTATAAGCATCTACAGTCTTGCCAGAGATCTGTTTTTTGGCATCATGCGGAACGTGTTTCCTGTTTTGGTCGCAGGAGTGTTGAAATTAAAGAAGTGACAGTACTGTTGCCTTTAGGATTTGGTTGTATAGACAAGGCCGGTGCTTATGATCAAAGTCAGTGGTTGACTGAGTTTGTGCAGCGAAAGCAGGAAAAAATAATCCAGGGCTGCACGGTTCGTCATAAGCTGCCAGTCTGCTTGCCAGTGAAATCTGAATGTCAGCATCCATTGTTAATATATCATCCATATTTTACTGTGGGAAAATGCTTGTTATAAACAGATTTGGGAAATAAAAATTTGCTTGTGGCCTTGTTGGCCTTTAATATTTCATTTGATTTTATTATGGTAGAAGACATTGGTTTTGCTGCCTCATAAAGCAAAACATCCCTGACAGCATAGAGAAATAGGACAGTAAAAAGTTAGGACCTTTTAAACATAGACTCAAATAGAAGTCTGGGCTTTTTTCAGTTGTAGGACATTTTATTGATGTTGATAATGTTGAATGGTGCCACAGCACAGCTCTGACTTACTTTAAAGTCTGAACCCAGTGTCGTTTCAACTGCAGGAATAGGCAAGTTAATGTCATGCTGGCTCAAACAGCTTTCATTGAAACAGCCCTAAACATGTGTGTTGACATGTACCACAGGTGTGTCACTGTGGAAATGAGTGCAGTGCTTTGAAAAATTCCTGACTCTCTTTAAACCCCAGTCTTTTCAATAGCTTACTGTACTGGATGCCTGAATGATTGCCACAGTTGATGGTCTAGTACCAAGGCTCTAGTTGTTTTTCTGTCTTTTTTGTTGTCTGTATTTGTCAACATGTGATATGAGCAGGAGTGACAGTTTTCCTTAGTCTAACATTGAATCCGGATGCATGTGTGAGGAAGTCACAAGTCACAAGATTACTGTTTGCGCTTGCCTCGGGTGGAGTGCTGGCCTGTGCTTTACAGCCACTGTGTCCACAGAGCTGAATAATAATTCCTTCAGTAACTGGGTGTTTCTAGTGTTTCTCTTGCTGCACAGTTGTAGGAGATGCAGTGGAGTCTATACTGGGTGGAAGGATGACTGAACCCATCCCATGGTAGCATTAGAACCTAGGTAATTTTAAATGTTATGTGTTGGCTTTTACTTTCTGGACCATACAGATACATGGATCATACAGATGTGAGTTTTTTGCATTTTGTTCTTCTTAAAATGTGTACCTAACTACCTCATCTCTAAAGGTTTTGTCTTCCCCTAGATGGTATCATAGGAACATTAGGTGTTATAGGAAGGTATGTCCTTACAGATGCATTCTTAGTTATAGCATACTTGCATACCTCAGACTTTTCCTGCTTTGCTGCACTTGTGTACTAAACAAGCTTCACGGCAGGACTCAGCTTTGTAGTAAATGAAAAATGTACCTTTATTCAGGTGATCTGTTATTTGTCTCAGTGACATTAAAAATGTGCCAGTGTGCCACTGTTTCCTAGGTATAATCTTTGAAAAGTATGATATAACATATTTATACTTCAAAGAAACAGTTTTATAGTTGTAATGCACTGCGGTAATTAACATTAACAACTGTGGTAACATTTTTGATGCACTAGCTGAGAGGATTTAAAGTACATGTTGTGAAAACATACTGCATTTAAAGTCCTGTGATTGTGATTAACGTACAGACAATTACCATCCAGTTAATGTAAATTGCAACAACTATTGATGAAATGTGAATAAGATTGGATTAAGGATACTGAAACTAATTTAGCACAGTGGGAGCATGTCTGTGTTTTTTCTTTTTAATATTGTATAGTTATCATGTTAGATGATGTCTACTTACAGCACATCTTATGGTCTGAGTGTTTTTGAGCTTCTGACAGGATTTGCATTTGGATGCACAAAACACTATTTGCACTGGTGTGTGTGAGGGAAGGAGGGGGGTCTGTTTTTTCTCAACAAGGCATGTTTCAAATCTAGATAAAGTCCACTGCTGTTTCACCTGCTACATGGTATGTACAGCTTATTTTGTACACCTAAACTGAATAGCATATTAGGTAGAATCTAATAAAATATCAGTCCTCATCTAGAGAGTAGCAGCTAGTGGGTGTACAGATGAGGGGGAGAGGGCTTGTAGCATGCAATGTCTCTCTCCTGTCTCCAGGGAAACCTGTCCAGTCATTGTTTGTGGTCAGGTATTTGCCCCTCAGTCAGATTCTCCCAGTGAGTTGCATGAATGCTCATGTAAGAGAGACGATCAAATAAAACAAGAGTCAAGACTACAATGCAAACCTCAAATAACTTTTAAGTAACATGATAGTCGTCCTTAGTAATCTCTGCAGGAAGTATTTCTCTTGTGTCAGGGTCAGCTACTAAGCAGCGAAAAATGGAGCTAATAGAGGTTTGATATGTTGATCAAGGGGCACTTTAATGATGGTTTGAACCAGGGTCCACCAATTAAGCATATGGTTCCTCAGTCTGCCACTATGCTTAGCCTGTTGGTCACATAGTCACATACTCTCTTCAAGCTGTCGCTAGTAAATGAGACTTGTCTTTCTGTCCTGTTCAGGGAAATATTGTTGTTTTTTTGCGACTCATAATAACTTGAAGTTAATGCACTGTTTTGTATTTGGTTAATTTCCCACTTGTAAAACACACAGACACAGTTTTGCTTTTTGTGCGACTGAGCCTGAGTTTCTGACTTATCTGACACCTCCATATCCTCCCTCAGTGTGTCTAAAGTGGAAGAATAAATTCTTTCTTTTGTTCTGGCTAAAAATACAGCGCCCTGGTGGCTGGCATGCAGTACAACCTACTACTCAGTATTTAACATACTTAATATAGGCTTAGGGAAGCATTTCCATCTACATAAGTTGTCAACAAGATTTCATGAATGGAACTGACGTCAGAGCCTTTCTTGACCACTCCAGTAGTTGAAACAGCTAATCTAAACACAGAGATATCTAAGCTAGTTGTGTTTGCTTCCAGTTGAATACCGAAAGGCATGTATGCTTCGTGCACCTAGGCTCTGATTAGTTCAGTCAGATGGGATTTTTTTTATTAATTTGTGTGTTCATTCTGAAGTCCATTGTTATCTCAGTCTGGTAAGTCTTAAATTATTTGATGTATTTTAGGGGTGTTAGTACATATTATTATTGTTATTATTATTATTATTATTATTATTATAAGGCAAAGAACATGTTTTCTTGTGTGTTTCAGTGTATAACCCAGATCTGGGGGTCCCTCCTGAATGTCCTTTGTTTGAGTGGCCTGTCTGCTATTTTTATAAGAGTGACAAGCTACGTACAGTGTCTGTTATGATACTACAGGTTAATCTAATGTTATCTAGCCTGTTTACCCCCTATATCAGCCTCTGGAGTATTTTGTCCTAAGTTACTCAACAATGGTTTGTTGAGTCACCATCAGTAAAAGTTTCACTACTGCTTAAGAAAGGCCAGGATCTGCCAAAACATACAATCTTGCAGAATTGGTTGTGGTTTCACAGAGGTTTATATGAACAGTGTTTTTAATGTTAACGGAGTATTAAAGTGAATGTATTTTTAGTTCCCAAATCCCAAGAACAAAAATGGAACCAAAACAGGATCACTTGTGGGAACAAAACCAAACCACCAAAACCAGCAGCTGTTTCCAAAATAATTCCAGGTGAAACCACTCTATTAATGACAGAAAATCCATTTTTGGGGTCAATATTAAATCGTAGCCAAGGCCTTTATTTTTCTGTTTCTCTCGCAAAGTCATGCAGCTGCATGTGCAAGAGTGTGTGTGTGTTTTTTTTTTTCTGTGTGCTGGTATGACGAGACCAGGGCCTATCACAATACTCTCCTTGTGTTCTGTGGGCAAGAGGAGCCTGGCTCAGCTCTTGTCACACAGTTGCTCACGGCACTTGTCCTGTCATTTGGACTGACCTCCTCGACCTGTCTGCTGATTCTCAGACTTCACTGCAGCTTATCTGCTCGGTGGAATGTCTCCAGTGAAGCTTCAGCTGGCAGATTATTAGGTACACTGAGCTAAAGCTAAAGCACTCTAATGCAGCAGGCCTGTAATAAATCCTCCCAACACGAAGGGCCCAGATTAGTTTTTTGTTGAAATTGTTTTACACAGGTGTGATCACAGGTGACTCTGTGAGATCATGTTGGAGGCTGTAGTTTGTAATGCTGTTGTACCGTACTGCATCATACAGAGAGGTGCTTCTCTTAATTAGCGTAGTGGTATTGTTATAAATAGGGTGGACAAAATAATAGAAACACTTGTCAGTGTCGCACAATTCCAAAAACCACAAATGACATCACACAGTTACACAGTATTTTGATGAGATGCTTTGCAGTGTATGGTTGGGTTTCCCAACCTGCTTTTTCACGTTGGTTTAAAGCCACATTAAGAGGGTTCTGGGGAAATGCATTCCTCTGCTTCATTGGCAACAGATGTAGGGGAGAACATTTTTTTCTTTGAGCTGAACATTTTGGAGTGTCTATAAACAGTGTGGTGTGGACTGTAGGGCAGCTGTTTTGCCCATGGAGGCTGAAATAGACTTCATGAGAGAGAGCTAATGTTGGGCCTATGGCTGGAGCGTGAGGGGGCCTGTGTTTGCCTCACAGTGGCAGATGGATAAGGAGCTGTCAGCATGGGTAACAGCTGCCCCATCCACAGCTCTTAAACTACTTAGTTGTGATGTGACAGCCACATAAATATATTGGATCCAAAAGTAACTTCTAGTGGTAGCATAAATGGCAGTATCCTGAAGGTTACCGAGAGACTAGGCTGGTTTGTTTAGTCAAATCTGTTGAGAAATCTGTGCAAGACAATAAATGATAACTTCTCAACAACTGGTGTGATGGTCCTTTCGGGCTACGGTACTAGTTTGTTTGAGTGGGGATGCTCAGTGGCTAATAGAAAAAGGTTGTAGGTGTACTGAGTCCCAGCCCAGGTGTGAATATTTGTCACAGTATGAATGCAAAGCAAGTTGTTGAGGAGAAGGTGTACAGTATGTATGTTTAGTAAATGAAGAAAATTCTGAATTATTCTTTGGAAACTATTATTATAGAGGAAATCTTGTATAATCAACTTGTGAGAAGGATCCTACTTTAAAAAAAGCCTTCTACGTGTAGTTGATAGCTGCAGTTGTTTGCCTGGACGTTTACAGACAGGTAGATAATACCTTGTGATTTACTACATACCCTTACACATGGTATACTTGGTTTGACATTTTTGTGACTGGCGACAGGCAGCTTGCTCCAGGAAACCTAAACCCCTTTCCTATAAAAGCTGAGCAGCTGACAAGTAGGGGAAGGGGGGAGTAGAGTAGTCCAAAACAGCCCCTACTGGAGGAAGGGCATTAAAGTGGGCTGGCACAGCTCCAGTACAACCAGAGGGACTCTCTTCTCACATGTGTTTGTTTGGGTGCAACCTCTTATACAGTGTACCCTGCGACAGCAGGCTGGCAGCCAATAGAACTACTCTGAGAACGCAACAGGGCTCATTAATATTGATGCCACATCTGCTTCTCTAGTGGTAACCTCTTCTTACGTAGTTTTGTAGCCAGGAAGCAAATGCAGACCACTAACACTCTCTAATAACATTACATTGATAAATGCTTTGTGCCTGGAGCAACCATGTAACAAAACAAGTAGCTCAAAAATTTCTCTAAAAACAAGTCTGTTTTTGTTGTTCAGGCTGAATGGACTGTGACTCACTACACTTAATCAGTTCCTACTTCTGTCATTCACCACAAGGAGAGTGGAGCTATAAATGAGCAAGACAAGGCTTTTACACTCAGAATCTTGTTTCCCAGTTTTTGCAGTGGACATACAAAACATCAATGTAATTTAGCTTGTTTTTAGTGCTTCAACAGATGTTAAACCATGCCACCACAATAACACTGCTGACTAACCTAACATAAAAGGAAAATGTTTTCTCAGAGATTAAATATTTAACTTATGGCTTTCCAAGCCACCTTCCTAAACCACTGTCCACACAATTAATTCAATTCAATTCAGTTTATTTATATAGCACCAAGTCACTTTAGGCATTTTACAACATAAGGTTTAGGACCTTAAAGTATTTAACAATACAACTAAATTATATGGAAAACCCAGCACATCCCTGTAGTTATAAGTAGTTGCAGCTACAAGCTACCTCTTCATTTCATTTTGCATTTCATGTGACAGTGGCAAGAACTAATTAAATGTAGTGATTAGAAATAAAATGAAGGTAATCTGGCATATTAACTTGTAGTGCTACCAGGACAAACAAAACTATTATATGAAATGTATACATACTATATACTCTGTAGTGGCCTTGCTGACCTGTTAGGCTTTTTTCATGCATCTTGACACACAATATTTCTGTACTTCCCTATTTCTCCAACCACGAGCTAGAGTGGTTAACTCCAGACCAGCAAAACTCAGCCTTCCTGTAGCATGCACAGTGTGGCACCTGGCAGGTCCTTACAGTGGCTGTAATCTGTGGGATTTAAATATCTGTTGCACTTCCGAACACACTGAGTAACAGTTTGCATTAAGGAAATCTTAATCCACGAAGAGCTTGTCCTGTACTCTACCTGGAATTTATCTGCGCCGGCTGTTGGTTGGTCATTTATTTTTGTGCACAGTGCTGAAAATCTTTTTTTTACTCCTCACGGTAGCTAGAAGACTGAGAGCTGCATAGATGTAGAGTAGAATTGTGGTGTAATATAGTACACATTATATACAGCTTCAGTGAGTTTTGGTATCACATTAAACACGGGATGAACAGCCTGCTGAATGAATGTAATAGATGATGGAAATACTGTATCTTATAATAAAAGAAAAGTTAAGCGTAATATATATCAGTGTATCTGTCGTGGCTGATACCTGATCCTCTTAATAAGGCCTGTGTCGACACAGTGCACCACATGAGCACTGTTCATGGTAGTGCTGATGTGGTGCATTGTGTGGCACTGTGGCTGTAGTCCACAGGGGTGTCTACAATACTAACATATTTTATTAGTTTTAGACATGCACATCTTGCAAAATATTTTATCATCAAGCCAATATATATAATTTTTAATCATACCAGTTAATACAGTTGCTGTTGTTTAGGGGTTAAAAAATGGGGAACAAGTCTCAGTTGTTCCTACATGAGGAGGTCATTAGTTTCCCTATGCGCTGTCTCTCCACTCACTAGCCAGATGGGATGGGACTGATTTTTGCTGGGTGCACTCCTCTGTTTGTTGAAGGAAGTGAGGTTTGAAGGTCAGGAGTATGTTGGTGGGGATATGTAATGAAAGCTACGCATGTAAATCCACTACACAGCTGCTTAGCATGCAATGACAGCAGGCTGGACGATGCTATCTAGTAAAGGATGGTGTTTGTTTTCACGAGTTGCTTTCCTTTCTCATCTGTAAACACAGAAGCTTTTACCATAGTGGTACAAGATAACATAGCCTAAATGTTCCACAGAATAACAGCCCTGCTGTGTAGGGGGCTGTGTATCTAACAGATTAGTTTGCTATGTTGGTGTTTTGTGTCCCAATGGGTATGGTATCATCAGAAGTGTGTCTGTATGCTGTACACAGCAATGGAACAAGTTTGTGGCCTGTTTTCTTTGAACACATCATTAAAAACAAGTACTAACATCATTGCGTGTAACTTTATAAAATCTGCAGACAGTCATGCTGAACTGTGTCTGTCTTTCTACTGGTGGTTAAAGATGTGAGAGCAACTTCCCCTTCATCATGACAATGTAAAATATTATGTTCATAACTAAATGAAAAGGCCAAAGGGAAGAGGGCACGTCTTGTAATGCTTGGGTATTGAATCAGAGTATTGTGACTCCTACTATATGCAGCTTAACAGACTCTACAGTGTCTTCCAACAATGGCTTCTTGCAGGCATTTCTCTGTGCAGCTGTGTGCTGCTAAACCACACTGCCAGAGATTTTTTCGAGAGACGCTCTCTGTGAGGTAGGGTGTTAGTAATCGTCTAGAAATGTACAATATTAAACCACAGCACCTCACCAAACCGTAATATAATACTACCACTACGTTAATACAGATGTGGCCGATTCTCTAATCAGAGGAGAAAAATAACATTTTTATCTGTCACTTTAACAAATGATATGTCCCAAAACGTTAACGTATAAATGTTAACGGCTAAGGTGTTTATTCTCCTTAGTAGTTAGAACATAGAAGATACTAATACTCAAGTTTATTGAAGTATAATAAGCTGAATGTGGATTAAAATAAGCACTTTTTGTTTTTAAATGTTGTTGAACAGCTTTATAGCTGTGGTTAAAAAACAGAACCAAGACATTCATTCAACATGTGCTGATGTAAATTGGTGAAATCAATTTACATGTGAAATGCAGATGTGAAGATGAACACAAAATAAACAGTTTCATCCTTAAAGGGAAGAAAAAAATAAAACAACCCGATTAACCAAATAGACAAATATGGAGTTTAATAAATGCTCATTTTTAACATTTAAAACCAGTAACATAAGTTTAATAAGACCGACCTTGGCTGCAGTTTGTTATATTTAGCTTTATTTCAGAACAGTGTGTGTTCTGTGTGTAGTGTTTCCAAGTTTTCAGGTCATCTGGGAGTGGACCAGCTACTTGGAGCCATGGGGTGTTGAATTGAGTGGGCAGTTAATTGTCATTGAAATGACAATTCTGCATCTCTTTGCCAGCAGTAATACTTACACTGTTGGATCCCCGATGCCCAATTAGATTTGCCAGTAATCACGTAAAGTGCCTGCATATCTGTTGGGCAGTCTGGTGTATTTTGGAGCATAACACTGTGGAAACAAAGCTCATCCTTCCTCTTGGACATGATGTTAACCTTCTCTTCTGTCTCTGCCCTTTTCCTCCCTTAGGAAATGACCTAGAGGCCTTACAGATATATTTGTGCTTTTGTCACTCTAATCTGCATCCGCGGAGAACAGCAAGATCTGGAAGCACACTTGTTTCCGCGGTGAGTAATATCTACCTCAGCCAGCAGACGGGAGAAACCAGGAAGCTGCTGGAGACAGACAAAGCTATCAGGTAGCCTCTTGCTCACTGCCTGCAGAATCTTGCTTTGTGAAGAGGATTTGAGACGGACTGGATCTGTCTGCCCTTCGCCTCCCACTGCTCCTACCAGCCAGTGCACAAGAAAATCTGAAGCCACATCCTCTGATTCCAGCATTTACTCCCTTTTTTGTGGTTATTAGTCATTTTGTCTCCGTGCTGTTGACCAGTGTCTCATTTTCCTTGAGTTCCTTTTTCATTTTTGTGTTCAGCTTTTAAAAGGATTTTCTACGTTATAAACCTATACTAGCCTGGTATAGCTTTATATATGTACATACAGAAGTGTATATACTTAATATACTGTATGAAGAAAATTTTTTCCATTCTGAAGGAAAATTAATGCACTTTAAATCTTGGCTGTATTATCACTTTAAGTAAATTAAGGAGTGTTTTTGTCTTTTCTTCCCCGATTATGATCATTTTGTTTGAAGCTGGAAACAGAGAATCCGGAGGTGTGACTGCACTATTTTTTAAGCTGGGCCTGACGTATCTGCAGCAGGGCTGCATGTAAGCATTTCACTCACCCTGCCAGTCTTTTTGATTGCCCTCTGGCTTCACCCACTTCTGTGTTGCCTCTTTGCAAGGCACACTGAGATGAACCTCTGGCAGGTGGAATCTTTGAGCTGTCTTTTTACGTAACTTGAACAGTTTCAAGACTGCTGGGTTTGGTATTTTCCTGTAGAGGACAAGAGCACTCTGCGGGGAAAACAAAATAAAAACAGGAGCTTCCGGTGCTGTCGCACCACTTATGTATTGTTGTAGTGCACAGGAAAGTAAAATGGACTACAAGCGACGCTTTTTGCTCGGCGGGTCCAAGCAGAAAGTGCAACAGCACCAGCAGTACCAGATGCCTGAGCTGAGCCGGACCCTGAGCGCCTCTCTGGCCTCCTCTTGCTCGGCCTCTTCACCCATGGGCACCGGGGTGGGCATGTCTGGCAGTTGCAACCCACCTCCTTCTGCTGCCACTACAGCGGTTGCCGACATCCAGCAAGGCATCTCCAAATATTTAGATGCCCTCAATGTGTTCTGCCGGGCCAGCGCCTTCCTCACAGAACTGTTCAGCAGTGTGTTCAGGAACTCTCACTATTCCAAAGCAGCTATGCAACTGAAGGACGTGCAGGAATACGTCATGGAGGCGGCCAGCAGGCTGACTGCAGCAATAAAGCCTGAGATTGCCAAGATGCTGATGGAGCTGAGCGCTGGGGCCGCCAACTTCAAAGACCAGAACGACTTCAGCCTGCAGGATGTTGAGGTAGGTGCTTGATCAAAATCCCACATCATCTCACCATAAACGCTAAACTACTTTGCATGCTAAAATATGTTACATTGTGCTGACTTTTATAACATATGTTTGTCAGGAAAACAAAGTTTATTGACATTCAAAGTCTGTTTGCTCTGTTGGAAAGAACTGGTTAAACTCACAACCTGAGGCACTAAGGCGCCACATACTTTATCATATTCATTTACCCGTGAGTCGTCCTGTAGCAATAGTGCTAAGGTGCTTAGCTGGTCTCTGTCAGAAGGCTTGCTCCATGAATCAGTGTTTCCTGGCTCGAATAGGATTCTGATGCCCAGTGTTAAGCTGGTGTCAGGATCTGAGGAAAAGGTGCAAAAAACAGTGAGGGTGTGAGGGGAAAAGTCACCTTTTGTTTTTCTGAATGCCACACCGTATTTCCACAGCTCTGGATTTCCAGTTGTGTAAGACACTAGCAGAGGTATTTTTTGTGTGACTTATTACAGGATGTGGAAATTGATGCACTAAATAACCAAAAGGCTCAGCTGTGATGTGGAAGTCGTTTTCTCTGTCTCTCAGATTTCTCAGATGTCTTTGTCAGACCTGGTTAATTAGGAGTCTTCGTTTTTATTACAGAAGGGTCAGAAATAGATCTGCGTCTGCAGTGTGTTACTTTTTGACTTGTAAACTTCCTCAACAAAGTTGAGAACTCTTCAATAAGGGGAAACATAAGAACATGAACATTATTGAAAAGAGTAGTCCTTATGCTGACACAAATACTACGAGTAATAGCATTGTTGTGGTCCGGTAGTTGGTATAGAGACACCTGCTTACTCTTTTCTACTAAATCTAGGCTCTGTCACACACATTAAACCCAGGTCAGGAGGTTCATGTCTACAGGATGGATAAGGTAACACTGTCGGACATCGGTAGGTGTATTTCTGATTACGGCATTAGTTTCAAATAGGCATGATGTAATGGAAAATGTCAGTGATTTTATTTATCAGAATGTTTCCAATTGTCTTTTTTTGCTATAGTTGTGCTGCCCTAATAGATACTCTGATGCTGTGCCAGTTATCTGTATTTTCAGCTGTGTGCCACACCCAAGGAAACCAGTAACATCAACCCCATATTTCCTTATGATTAGCACGTCTACTTTATTGTCCAGCATTTAATGTGCAGTTGCGAACCTGTGGAACACCTTATGAACTATCTACCCTAATGCCCAGATGAGACCTTTTTCCTAACTTTTGTCTTGTTGCAAAAATGGAGGCTTACAGTTATTTGTGGCTTGTGTATGTATTATTGTCGTTTATCCATTATTACATTAATTAATTAAGTGATCAGATAAGGAATTATTCTTTAAATGGCAACAGTACATTTATAGAAGAAAATGAGACAAAGTCTCTTATGATGATCAGCTAATTAGGTTTGTTTTTGCAGTTTTGTATTGCTTGAATTGCAGACAGTATAATCTGTCAAAACTAAACTCAGTTATTAAGGGGCATTTTACATTCTGGGTTTTGATAATATGGAAATACTACTACTAATAAAAATATCATATATCTAATCATAATAACAACATTAAAGTTTTGCAGCTTTACTTTTAGGACTACAAGTTTCAACCTAACTACAGCTGGTTCAGTTTTACAGTAAATTAGGTAAGAGTTTTTTTTTTTCCCCTCAGCTTGGTGTCTTCCCAGACTTTTGACACGTTTTATAATAGCCCCTCTTCTCTTTGACTTAAGCTAAGATAATGGGGATTATCTGTGTTTCATGTAGCAGGGAGTTCGTGTACATGACTTCAACTAAGCCAAGACATTGGAGCAACTGCAGGACCTTAGTGGATGTGGCTGAGCCCAAAACAGGAAACACTTTTGCACCGCAGTCGGTAAATCTGACTGTCTGTGGTCTTGGATATGCATAGATGAATATTAGAGGAGGCCCAAGTCTGTGAAAGTTTAGACCGCATGGCTTGCCACTCACATTTGCTGTCTGGGCTTGGGCATAAAAGGTACATTGGTTAAAGTAAGGAAACATGCTAATACTTTACAGTGGCATTATAGCCTCTGGGAACATGGTGCACAAACACAATGATATTATGTTGGTACAGTGAACAGCGTAGCAATTGAACAAAAATAGTGAGTTTGAAGGACATGATAAGTGGGTTTTTTCATTTCCTCAAATGTATTTGTATTCATAGGTCAGAATTACATGCTACCTTTAGACTGAAGTGGAGTGGGGTTGTCTTGTCTAACACTTACTTTATTTGGAAGTATGAATGCTTTCTATAGAGGTGCTGTGTGTGCATCTGACATGCTAAACTATAAATGCTGGACAGAGGAAGTGTATCAACAATAAAAACTGGGGAAAAAAGAACATTAAGTGATTAAAACATTCACATGCTTCTATAATTAGTCTGCAACAGTCTGTATGGCTTTGTCATGACCCATCTGTGGCCTTATTTGTTGCACTCAGGGGAAACATTGTTTTTGAATAAATACATACACTACACTACTATGTTTAATTTTTTAAACTCCAATTAGATTTGTTTAGACCTAGCTTGCGACAATTGCTACTAATTCAGTCTGCATCTTACAGTGTGGTGTTTTTGTAGCTGTAAAAGTGATTTTTCCTTTGTCTGCATGAGTCAAGGAATGTTGTTTGGCAGCTGGATGTATTATGAGGTCGTCAGAAAGAACCAAATGCATTCTGAGTTTGGGGAGTTGTGGTATGTGAAGACCCCCCCCACCCC
>OMLM01018406.1:0-22577 GCA_900302695.1 Helostoma temminkii | reverse complement strand
AAATTAGAAGCATCCTGTCTCAAAGTGATGCTGAAAAACTAGTCCATGCAATTGTTACTTCTAGACAGGACTACTGTAATTCCCTTCTAAAAAGATGTCCCAGTAACTCATTAAAAAGCCTCCAGCTGATCCAAAATGCTACAGCCAGAGTTCTGACTGGAATTAGTGAGAGAGATCATATTTCTCCTACATTAGCTTCCCTCCATTGGCTCCCCGTAAAATCCAGGATAGAATTAAAAATTCTTCTTCTCACATCTAAAGTACTTAATGATCAAGCCCCTCATAGTACCATATCATCCCAGCAGAACACTTTCTCTCAGAGTGCAGATCTACTTGTGGTTCCCAGAGTTTCCAAATGTAGAATGGGAGGCAGAGCCTTTAGCTATCAAGCTCCTCTCCTGTGGAACCAGCTCTCAGTTCATGTTCGGGAAGCAGACACTGTCTCTACTTTTAAGACTAGACTTAAAACTTTCCTTTTTGATAAAGCTTATAGTTAGAGCTGGCTCAGCATCCTGTCAACCAGCTCTTAGTTATGCTGCTATAGATTTAGACTACTGGGGGACTTCCCTTCAACACACTGAGCTCCTCCTCCTGTCTCAATTCACTCATACGCTACCATTGCTTATTATAACTTTGCGTCTCTCTCACTCTCTCTCTCGCTCTCTTTCCCTCTCCTGTAGGTATCATTTGCCCTGAAGCTGTGTATTCAGGCTCTTCAGTTGCCCGCTTATCCAACCTGCCTGCCTGTTCCTTGTTGTTGTTATTGGTTGTGTGATCCTCTGTTCTATTCTCTCTTTCTCTCTTTCTTTCCACTCACCCCAACCAGCTAAGGCAGAGGTTGCCCACCTTGAGCCTGGTTCTGCAGGAGGTTTCTTCCTTTCTTAAAAAGGGAGTTTTTCCTCTCCACTGTCACCTAGTGCTTGCTTAAGGGGGATTTGTTGGGTTTTCCTTATTATTTAGTTGCATTGTAAGGTCTTAAACCTTACATTGTAAAGTGCCTTGAGATGACTTTTGTTGTGATTTGGCGCTATATAAATAAACTTGAAATACATTGAAAATAGTTGCTAGTCACTAGACACTTTAATAATCAGTAGCTGCTTCCAGACAAATGTTTTGATTTTTATGAATTTAGTTTAATTAAAAATCATCATTGATGTTGATGTTGGTTCAGTTTTATCACTGCAGGCTAATCTACGCATCTACATTTAAATACATATGTATGCTAAACAAGATATCCATGATTATGGTTGGCCAGGAGGCTCTAATAAGCAGCAGCCATTTTACTGGTACAGGGAACCAGTCAGATGTACTCCAGCTATCCATCACTGACCCCTAGAGGTTTTAAGAAGCATGAGCAAATGAAACAATGCAGCACTAGAACTGAAGTCTCTCTGGCTACATCCTGCTTTTGGGTTGCAAACATGGTCAGAAGATGCAAAATATATAATTATGTACACTGTCGTGGATCTAAGTAAAAGTAGTGTCTGGCAAAGCAGATTTTGTTACTTTGATGCTTTTTTAATATGTAATTTAATAATCCGCCAAACAGGACACATGTCCCATCACTTCTCAGATCTCTGCACTGGGTTCCTGGATCCGATGCAAAGCTCTTCAGTTTTGTGGTCCCACAGACACTACATGGTCACTTTTTCATCCAAAAAAAAAAAAGAACCTTACATGCCCCAAAACTGACACACTTCTTCTGATAGCACTTTGTTTTTCTTTTGCTGTCTTGCACATCACTTATAAGTCACTTTGGATAAAAAACATCTGCCAACTAACCAAATGACGTATTTGTAATTTTTTTCTCTTTCTGTTAGAAAATTCAGCTGTTTCTCTGACTTGAATGTTTTTTTCATTATCCATCTCTGTGCAATTTTTTTTCACAAATGCTTTGATACTTTGACTTCAATAGCATTTAACTTTTTAGAGATAGATAGATAGATAGATAGATAGATAGATAGATAGATAGATGATACTCACGTTACATTAGTTTATCCAATAAAACTCATTTTCACATGTGAAGCTCCACTTTTTCATTCAGTGATCATGCAACATTTAATACATCCACATGATATATGAGTGATTACACAGCCTACAGTAATTAACACATAATGAGATTACTGTATGTACTGTGCTTGTTCCTGTGTGTATTAGCTGTAACAGTAGTCTATGTTCATATCGACAAGTAGTCAGTGTCCTCCATGGCATTACGACAATAACAAGAATCAGTGAGAATGAGCTCAGACTTCCCATCTTCTGGCCTTGTCTGAGACCAGTGAATAGTGTGGTCTACTGGTGAATGGACTCATGCGCGTTGTGGATGACGACATTTTTTTAAACTACTACTTTTTTCTATTAAGGTTGGAGCCATTGGTTGAAAAAATCGGAAAATGCTGCATTCCGATTGGCTGTAGTGGCTGTCATTTAATGTCACGCTGCCAATACATTTAACCAGCGACCTACTAACACAGATCTGTGAGTCAGGAGCCACCTTGAAAGGAAAGAGCTTGGGAGGAGGGAGAGGTACTTCACAACTTGTAGGATTTAGTCGACAGTTACTTCCTGATGGAAAAGCCGCTCTCCTTCCCTGCACTAGATAAACACACCAAAGCCTCCGACCTGCTGGAAGAAGTCAAAGGTAAAGTTACAGCTTTTATATGCGTGTTCACGTTAAGCCAAGCTTGTTGTGGAGCTGTGCTTCATCCCACTGTTGTTTTGCGCAAGAGCCACATAAACGTACAGTGACATGAAGGGTGGAACCAGCCTGTGCTGTTATGTAGGCTGTGCTGTGTGCTGACGTTAGCACACAGAGGCAAATAGTGGTCGCCATAGGAGACACTGCCTTGTATTCACGCACGTAGGCCTGCGACACACTTTTATGTCAGACCGTTACGTTAAGTGTGTGACAGGACCAACACACTAACTGGTTAATCCTGTTGTAGCTCCTTGTCGTTGTGACTCCTCAGGGCGTAGACAGAGCCACGCTCCAGCTGCCCGCGTCATGAGGAGGCAGTGACGTCATGTAGCAGAATGTCCACATTGTCTCCTTTGACTTCTGAAGACACGTTTTACTCTAACACACATCTAGAACGAACACTGGCTTCTTTTGTTGTGGCCACACAAACACATGTGGCGTAGTATCTGCAGCCACAGGCGTCACTGTCAGCTCCGCTGTACTACGGACACACAGGGACTCTGGGGCAGGAGGACGGGCCGCTGCAGCCAGGCCGCTTCGGTCCGAGCTGTGTCCGACACGTCGCGGCTGAAGCGATGGTGGACTACCACCACCCACCCGTAACATTAGCATCCATTTTATCACGTGTCATCCAAATTGGGTCATGATGTCATATGTTGGCTCGGCAGAAAAGACAAAAGGCAGAGATCATCCCTGCGAAACGCAGCGCAGATCTGCACATTGAGTTGTGTTTAATGTAATGAAGGCCTCACACGGAGTCTGTGTTAACTGCAGTTCTTTGTTACCTATTGTTGTAAAACATTATTACTGCTTTATTCATACTTTATCTGTTAACTCTTAACTGCAGATACACAGTGCTGACTCAGTATTTACTGTAATATCTGTCTTTGGGTTGTTGTACAGGCATCAATATTATATATATAATTATCTGTTCACATAGTGATCAATAAAGTGGCACAAGACATTCATGCACTGACCCACTGTGACATTAGACCCATTAAAAAATACATTGTTGACACGGTAGAAAAGGGAACTGGTTATGGACTATATGTCTAAATAGGAATCTATTGCTACTACACCTGATTACAGTCTGTACTATTTATTATATTTAAAGCTCTCCTCCTCACTGCTAGACTCTGTCACAGCCTCAAAATACCTGAGTGCAGTTTCATGTGTGACGCTGGTATCAACAGTGGTGCATAATTCACTGGATTAACCTTATTTGAACTTGACATCTAAAACCTCTCTTGCTGTTTGCTATTCTGCAGATTTCCTCAACACAAGTGAATACATCAAACGTGGGAGCTACTGCTAATGCATACAGTTATGATGATCTACATTTAAGGACCTATGACCATATTGACACTATAAAACAGTGATAATATGCAATCAATCAAGCAAGAGGTGGACTCCAGTGAGTCCTACAGTGGAGAGGATGCTCTGGTCTTTGCTGTGGCCTTACAAGGCTCTAACAGAGATCTGATAGGCCACAAACTCTCCACTGTTCCATTCAAGGCTAAAACTACCTGTCGCAGGAAAAGGGAGTTTATCCCAGAGGAGAAGAAAGACACTGTGTACTGGGAGAGGCGTCGCAAAAATAATGAAGCGGCAAAACGTTCGAGAGAGAAGAGGCGCATAAATGACATGGTGCTTGAGAACAAGCTGATGGCTCTTGGAGAGGAAAATGCATCCCTGAAGGCTGAGCTGCTGTCGTTGAAGCTAAAATTTGGCCTGGTGAGCTCGACAGCGTATGCCCAAGAAGCACAGAAGTTATCTAGCTCCGCTGCTGTCAACCTCTACCAAGAGTTTGTTCCACCCAGTGCTGACCAGGGTTCTTTCAATAGGGACTTGGAGTCTCTTCATCTGCGCAGCAGCTGCATATCCGTCATCAAGCATTCACCTCATATGCCAGAGACATGCCCTGCAACTCAGGGAAGCTACAGTATCTGCAGGACTGCAGAGATCAAGCAAGAACCAACAGAGAATAGTAGCTACACACAGGAGAGGAACAGTCCATATGAACTCTATAAAAACTATGTGACCAGCCCTTTGTCTGGAATCTGCACCCAGCCTGCTTCATTTCTGCAAATGACCAGGTCATCCAGTAACTCCCCAAGAAGCTCAGAAGATGGCGCTGTAAGCAAATCATCAGATGGTGAAGATGAGCAGCAGGTCCCCAAAGGGTTGGTTCAGTCTGTAACTGACCCCAAAAGTGTCATAGTCTCCTCACACAAAGTGCCCGATGCCAGTTCTTCAGCTTTGCCCCATAAACTAAGGATCAAAGCCAGAACCATCCAAATCAAAGTGGAGGCCATTGACCCTGAATACGAGTTCTCTGGAAAGTCCTCCTCTCCTGCCAGTGTTTCTGCTGGAGGGTACTACCAAATCATACAGGACACTTCAGAGTATACGCAGGCCCCCCGTTGCCCTTTATCAGTACAGGTGACTAACATTCAAGACTGGGACCACCACTCTGAGCAGTGGCATAAAAGCAGCACTGAAATACTGCAGGATGGCTGCAACAGTAGCAGGCTAACCTCAAGCCCCATCCCAAGCAAAATGGCTGTGGGCGTCAAAGAACCTTCCTATGCACACTCAGATGAGGCTGAGGATTTGTATATAAAACAGGACTTTGCTTCCCTATCTTCAAAAGTGGCCTCTTTGAAAAGACTTATGACAACACAGCAAGGCTCCGTGATAGAGTCGACCAAAACTACCACTGATCAACACAAATCATTTTCAAAGTGATCTCCTGAATGACCTGTAATGTTTTACATCAACACTTCATTTGCTGTAGTGTGTGATTGGCACAGAGGTTACGTAATGTTTTGATTAGTATATATTTCCAAATAAAAGGTGAACAAATAACGGCAGAGTATCAGGTGACATCTATTGCAAGTGCAAACATTTTCAGTTCACTAATTGTCTGAGGACTGGTGGAATTACCTACACTGCAGTAGTAGGTACAAGGTAGATTCAGAGAAACGTACAATACTGTGTTCATTAGTAAGGTCCAATGTCAACTTAATCTCAGTTAACTTCAAATGATCTTCTTTAAGTCAAATGCAATTTACACACAGCCTTGGTGTCACTTCTACCTTTTTCAGCAAGTTTCTGCTTTTTTAATAGTAAAAGTATCAGGAATCAAAGGAATCATGATGAAAATATCAATGGACTGACAGATATGAGCTTGAAGTTTCATTAACAAAGGCTTTCAGCAGGTAACCATGGCAGAAGCTGAAATTCATAATGCTTTAATGATGAATCATTGTTGTGTGCAAGACATTTCCTGGAAAATACTATGTTATTTGGTACTTTTGTACAATGTTAAATTGGTACACTTCCATTTACTCATGTTATCTGTGTAACATAGACATTCATGAGTATGTGGCACATCACAGAACAAGCAAAAATGTGTAATTTCTCTGCACTCAAAATCACAATGATCTTTTCATTAATAAATGAAAGAAAACCGCTTTCAAATTCAATAAATATGTTCATTATATTAATTGAATTTAAATGAGGTTTTCTTTCAAGGACATTTCAGTTCTTACTATTATTGGTGTCAAATTAGATCTTGAAGGAGGTTTTCTAGGAATGTCTTAGAAAGTTACAGAACCACAAAACTGCGTTACTTATTAAAAAAGCTTTGCTACATTTACTGGTTCACTGTTGCCAAATAGCCATCGTTTTGCGTGTTTCTCTTTTTTTTCCCTTTTGCTTAAACCTGATCACTGGTTTAACCTAGAATGTGTGTGACATTGGCTGGAGAACTGTGACCACCATCTGATGAAGCTGACAAGCGTGTAATGTGTTTTTGTGACAATAAGGACAACTCCATTTGCTCAGCAGTCAGAAGTCCAGTTATCAATTTTCTAAGTTTTATTGTGACTGTGAGTTTTTGTTTACAATAAATGTCACTGAATCATGTTGCTTTTTTCTGTGTTTTAATAAAAAGTAAATCAAAGTGCAAGTAAATGGTGTCCTCAGAGAAAACATTACTTTTCCCAGAAATAGAAGTAAAAGTCCAGTAATATGTTGGAATTATAATCTGAAGTATATTAAGCCTGCTTATTTATTTTTCCAAATACATGAAGAACAGCTTCGCATATTTTGAACTTGCATCCTTTGGGTTTAGTCTGGGGCGTACACTTACTTACATGAATGTATTAAACACACCTCAAATTCAACATTGGGCCATGGAACAACAACAACTGAAGATTTGTCATTTCACTAACAGCTGTGTTAACTGTCACTGGAGAAAAGCAAGCAAATATATAAGTGTATCTGAACAGCTAAAACCTACTTCCTAAGGGGTGGCATGGTGGTGTAGTGGTTAGCATTGCCGCTTCAAGGACCTGGATGTGAATCCACCAGCCAGCCAGATGCCTTTTTGTGCAGGGTTTGCATGTTCCCCTGTGTCTGCAGGGGGAAAACTCCCTTTAACAGAAGAAACCTGCAGTAAAACATACTCAGGGTGGGTGGCCATCTGCCTTGAAAAGCTGGGTTGAATGTAAAGAGAGAGAGAAACAAGCAGCAGACAAAATACTTGCCAGGTTGGTTTTGAGTGAACACACGGCTGTGAAGTTTTCATTTGGCTGAAGCAGAAATTTAAAGAAAGCTCAAAGCCATGTAGCAGCTGACATCTTGACTTTCTACAGAATTAAATGTGTAGTGTACAGAAACGGCTTTGGTCCATTCTGCTTGCTGGCTCTGCTGCCACCAAGGATATGCTGTTATACTGTTTGGTTACATTTGCTTTGCTGCTGTGGAGAAGTTAAGAACTCAAAGTGAATTTCTTGGTTTAACTTGAGGTGTTTGGTGTGTGAGTAGGACATGTTATTTGGGATAGACTGTGAGTGACACCGGTCATATCTAAAAAAGCTTTACACATGTATAGGTGATATTTCCAAGTACTTTGGATAATAACTATCCCAGTCCAAAGACAACAATGTGACACTGGGCTACGCTAAATGTTTTTTCAAATTTTTTCCAGCTTCAGAATGACTTGGTGATGTTGATAAGCTATTTAAAAGCTATTCATATATATTGTAGATTACAAAACAGACCCTCTGAACTAGACGACGATGACAGTAAAACGTGACTATTGAAGTCAGGCCAACAATAAGTCACGTGGTCACAGCACGTGACTGGGTTCAGAGTTGAACAGCAGTGCAGCTCCGCAGCATGGCGGTCCTGCTGGCTCGCAGAGCCCTGGTGCAAGTCTTTCGCGTGCAGGCAGCAGAATGGGACAGCGCGTGCAGACCCGTGACGACTGTCGCTTGCTCGAGACGGTATGTTCTCTCCGGGACTGTGTCGCCTTTTGTTCACCTGAACCGTCCCGGAGCAGTAACACGACACTACAGCTCTGATTCGAAAGATGACCTGCGCGTCCGGTACATGGACGGAGAAGACGCAGGTAAGTTCAAGTTCACGGTCGTTAGTAGAAAACCTGTTCCTGCTGTCAAACGGAAGTCACGTAAATGTGTGGGGTGAGCTTCGACTGGAGGGCAGCGGCTGACACCGTCCGCTGTGCTGCTGGGATGCAAACAAACACGTAACCCCGCCCACCGCCACAGGGTTTGTTTGAGGTCACTGAGTTCTGAGCGGTCTGCGACTTGTTCTGACGTCACGCATAGACATGGACCAGTGTCCTCAACATGTGGAGGGGGCTGCTGTTTGAGACCAGGCTTCTGCAGTTCTCCTAACAGGAAGCACCTGGCTCACACCTGATCTAAGACCTGATTGGTTGAATCAACAACATGTCATTTATCAAAACTTATTTAGTAGTTTATTAAGAGTTCCTAAACACTGCAACTCATCATTGAACATTTTACAGGTGGCCTACTGTACACTACAGTGTGATGCCAATATTTTCACTATGCCATCATCTGAATATGGTGGGATAATTGTGCAACAAGCATCCTACTATATGTTCTTGTTTTTTTTATGATTGGTCCACTGTGTATTTGTGTCACTAAACTAGTCCTGCACCTTTCTTCTTAGTGTGACTGAAGTTCTGGAGCTGTAAGTCATTCTGCACCTATTATCAGCTGGTGTATTCTTAACATCTGGACACTCAGACACACCAAGCTGGCAGTGCAATTTACCTTCACCCCATCAACTACGTTTTGCTTAGCACAAAGCTTTTCTACAGTGGGCAGTCCCACTTCAGTTTCAAGTTAATGTTCTGATTTTGTTTATATTAGCAGTGACTTCCAAATCCATTCAGAGCCAGTACACACTAGTGATATTTATTCTTAATAAAAAAAATAGAATTAGTATCAAATTAGTGCCATTGCAGTATTGGTGTTGGTTCTTTTTTCTGGAACTGGGACAGTGGATGCTTGTGTCTTCCAGTTTATCTGTCTTCTGTAGTTTTTGTGATCCATCCATCCATTATCTATTGCACTGGTCCTGTGAAGTGTCACTGGGGCTATGGAGCCAAACAGCATACTGACTGATGACTGTTCAGGATCAACTCATTGTAAAATACTGGAGCTTAAACAACAAACAGACTTTCACTGTAGAATTTGACAGTGTTCATGACATAATAAACACATGATGATAATAATGGGGACTCAGTACAAGATGAATATATTTAACTTGTTACATTTTATTTAATTAAATTAGTTGTGACTGGACTTTCTGTAGAAAAGGTAATGTTGTTTACTGCTTACTCTTTACTGTTTTCCTCCCTGCTCTCTGCTCTTGCTGCCTCTTCCAGTTCATGTTGAATGAGCCTAAGAACACACAGTAACTTCTTCTTTTACTGTGATATCCCATCCTGAGCGGCAACTCATCTTCAAAGTAAAACATGTAACTACCTGCAGCACAAATACATTAAAAAGTTGACTTTTTACTTTCTATACTTTTTCTCTGAGCAGAAAAAATCAAACAGTGTTTATGTCAAAAGTTAAAAATGTCAGTAGATTACTCTAAGAAGGCTGAGGAAACATTGCTTCAGTGTTACTAACTGGAACCTTTTCATGGAGAATTACAGTGAGGACACTGAAGACCTCATTCACTGCATCTCAGACTACATCCGCTTTTGTGAGGACAGTGTGGTACAATCTAAAAAAAGTCTGTTTTTTTTCCCAAAAATAAAAAACAGATAAACAAGGACATTAAGGGTCTTCTCAACAGAAAGAAAAGGACATTCAGTGCAAGAGACAGAACCCCCTTTAGTTTTCATATGAGGCACACATTGGAGTGGAGGATGCTATCATTTTACACTGATGACTCCGCAGTAGTTGCTGCCTCAGTTATGATAACAATGAGGCGTGCAGACACCTGATTAAGAGCTTTGTTCAGTTGTGCAACAGTAACTGCTTAAAGCTCAACATCAGTAAAACCAAAGAACCAATGGTTTATTTCAGGAAGAGCAAGAAGATCCCAGTCCCACTCAACATCCTGGGAGAGGATGTAGGGACAGTGGAGTCATACAAGTATCTCCAAGAGTCCACATCAACGACAAACTAGACTGGTCAAACAACACAGATGCTCTATACAAGAAAGGACAGAACAGACAGTTCTTCCTCAGGAAGCTTTGTTCCTTTCACATGTGCAACAAGCTACTGAACATGTTCTATCAGTCTATAGTAACGAGTGTTCTGTTCTCTGCTGTTGTGCGTTGGGGATGTGGCATCAAGGCTGGTGATGGCAACAGACTGAACAAGATGATCAAGAAGATAAAATCTGTAGTAGGACTGGAACTGGACAGTGTGGAGGCTGTGGCAGAGAGGAGGATAATATCAGTGCCGTCTTGGACAATTTGTCTCACCCACTTTATGATGAACTGTGGCAGATGGAAGCTCATTCAGTTACAGACTGATTCCACCAAAAAGCAAGAGAGAACGTTTCAGGTGGTCTTTTGTACCCACTGCTATAAGACTGTACAATAAAATGTGTGCGCCATCTTATTGATAGTTCAAACAATTCAGTTTTTCATTGCTTATTTTATTTCCCCCTCATGAAGTCGTAACAAGTGAATTTATCCATTGGGGATAATTAAAGGATTATCTTATCTTAAAAAATTGAGGTACTCTGTTCAAAATAACTGTAATTCCTAAATGGTATATTTTTTTAAAAGCTCATAAAGTCTGCACTTCGATCACATCCTGATTGTTTTGATTCTAAATCCATTGTGGTGGTGCAGAACTGCAAAATAGAACTCAGTCAGTAGTCACTTACCAAATACTAACATGTTATCTGAATGCCCTTATTCATCAGCCTATTTAACACTGTCTTTCAGGTATCGTTGTTGTTGGAATCAATCGACCAAAAGCCAAAAATGCCATAAGCAAAAATCTGGTCAAAGTGGTAAGTATTGCTGTTTAACTGTTTTTTTTTTTTTTCATGTTAAAGATAATTGTCAGTAATCACTAACACAGGAAAAGCTCTGCTTCTGCTTCACCAGGCTGTACGTATAGCATTTTCCACAGAGGGTACAATTGTTGAATCGGCTTGCTTTATCTGTAAATTAAAAAAAACAAACAATACCCTGATATGTGTGATTATCACGATTCAGCACAGTGTCTCTTAAATGGGGACATTCTTAACTAGCTTCAAGCGCTCAAGTTCATTTGCTTTTAAAATATTTGATGTTAATTTGTCTTCAAGCATGCTCCTGTTTACTGGTATTTTAATAAGGAAAGCAAAATGAGTTTTAAGTTTTTAAAAATAATATATGTATGTCTTTGTCTTTAGATGTTTGAGGCTGTGGAGGATATCAAGAAGAATAACAAAGTGCGCAGTGTCATCTTATGCAGTTTGGTTCCTGGGATATTCTGTGCAGGTACACTCTCCTTATTTACTGTATGGAGGCAGTAGAAAATGTAATCACAATCCTCCTGTAACAACACCAGGTTATTCCCCTTCACATTTGGGTCAGACCTTTGTTTATAGATAAAGTAGCCATACTGTGCTCCATCTGGAGCAGGTCAGAGCAGAATCTGGGCTTTTTGGAAAGATGTGTAGAGAAATGTAAAAAAACAACAAGTCTATGTTTAAAATAAATTTGCTATTTTTCAAATGAATCTATGAGAGATCAAACTGCACCTCTCTGCTGTGTGTTTGAGGAATCCACAGCCCTTTGGCTTGACATGATGTGTTTCTCTGTGTGCAGGTGCAGACCTGAAGGAGAGGGCCAAGATGCATCAGAGTGAAGTTGGACCATTTGTGTCCAAAGCAAGAGCGCTCATCACAGAGCTGGGTGAACACCACAAAGAATGAATGATTGTTCATGAATTAACTTTATTGAATGTTTTTGCATAGTAGACAGTATTGCAGTTGCATGTCCCACATCTTTATGACTGCCACATGTCATGCAGGTTTGGTGTTGGTGTAAAACAGGTAGATATAGTGGAGTGATGTAGGTGGTTATATGTGTACGTAACTCATTTTGGGCTTGGTTTACTGAAGGTTAGTGTTTACTAAAATGTGTGCAAACTTGCTATTAGCTGTAAAATAATGGACAAAGCGATTAGTGCGTTGCAGCTGTAGGTTCACATATATTTCTGTGCAGACAGGACACGTTGAATGAGACCAAATGCAGCTTTTATTCAGTTGTTGATTTTTTTTCAAAGGGTTGTAGGAGCTATTGACACATGCAAGTTGTCCCCCTCGTAAACACAGCAGGATTGAATGTGTAGCTTGTTTGTAACTGCAATGGTGGCATATCGAATGTTATGCCCAAATACCCTGGTCAGAACACGATGAATTCATTCAGAGGAACAGCTTGTTTTTGTTTTTTTTTTCACACAAGAGATGGTGATCATAGAGTTGGCTGATTTTAGGTGAGTCATTAGAAGATCTGTGAAATCATTACTTGCCTTAAAGAAAGAAGCATGTACTCAGACACCAGTGAAACATGCAAAACTCATTTTAATACAGCCACCTCCATCACGTTTGGACTTCTTCTCAGTCACATAGTAACAAGCAGTTTTCAAGCTTGTCCCCACAATTTAGTACTCACTCTTTGGGATCAGTAAATCAGGCCTTTTATGTGTCTTGATTTGAACCACGTTTTCTCTTATTTTACAGGTAACTTGCCAGTACCAGTAATTGCTGCAATTGATGGAGTTGCCTTAGGTGGAGGCTTGGAAATGGCCCTTGCTTGTGACATCCGAATTGCCTGTAAGACTTTATTTTGAAGTTTCAGATCTTCCTCAGGTATATGCTGTCTGCTGTCTAAACAGAGACAGATCATCTCTTTATTAGCGGATGAGATAACAAACATCTATTGGATCGATTGGAGTTGTGATTAGAGTAATTGTGCAGCACTAAATTGTAGTAAAACCATCATCTGTGATTAGTCCATTCAATTGAATTTTGTTTATTTTACAGTTGTTTCACCAAGCACTGTATTTTTTTGAAAGATGAAGAACACTAGCTTTTTAGACACAATGTGTGTGCTTGAACTAATTGTGGTCCAGATCTGTCACCCTGAAAGTGCACTAAACTTCATGAAGAGGAGAATCAGACAACAGTAACCAGACTGTTCAGCAGCTGAAGTTTCAGAAACAGTTGGGAAAAAATTCCACCTAAAAACAATTGGTATCCTCACTTCCAGAACAAGGATCAAGGCTGTGTCGTATGCAGCACTACTTCAAGTCCATTCTCATTGATTGAACTCCAGGTTCCAGGTCTTACCCCTGAATCCAGTTGACATTTAGTCACATCAGAAAACCTAGTGTTTCACTTACTTTTCACATAATTTCTCTCTAAGTTTAATTAGTGTGTTCAATTAAGACGTGAAAGATCATGACTGTGTTATCAGCTTAGAAATATTGCTTGTCTGTTAATATTATGACTTTGATAAGAAAATTTAACGTGAACTTTTTCTTGCAACTGTACATGTAATGATGTTGTTGAGCACATTAATGTATTAATTTCATGCTTTTTTACATTTGTTGTAGTAGTACTACTAGTAGTTCTAGTGGTAGTGTCTTTAATTGATTTGTTTCTAAATAGTAATTCTGCTCTTCAATTTTCTAGCTAATACTGCAAAAATGGGACTGGTAGAGACTAAACTTGCAATTATTCCTGGAGCAGGTAAGGTTGGATTCTTTGTCCTTTCTATGTCCTGTTTAAATGTAAATGTTCAAATGTCTTATGTGTTTGTAAAATGTCCTGCCAGTAGCTAACCTGTGAAGTGGTCATTTTTAATTATTATTCAAAATCAACTTCTTGATAATATTTGTACTTGAACATACATCTCAAAATAGGTTTTATGGTAGCTGGTAATAATATATGTGTGTGTACAGTATGTGTGTGTGTATATATATATACACACTTCCTGTTATTTTCCAAGTATCCCTGCCCTACCCACTGTTAATTATGTGGCTCAGGTGTGTTTAGGCGATTAAAAGCTGTGGGGATACACGGGAAAACAAGCAGGGCAGTGGGTGTCGAGGACTACGACTGTGCTACACCTGAACTACAAAATGTCTTTGGAGACAGAAAATGTGCTTTTTAGAGTGGCCCAGTCAGAGGCCAGACCGTGTCTAACAGAGAATCTCTGGAAGACAGCTGTTCACACCAGATGTCCTAAGAATATGGCTGAGAAATAGTCCTACGTCCTCCAGGATGTTGTAATCCACAGCTTCAGGACACACTTGAGGTGTTATTGCTCCCTAAGATGGTTCAAGCAGTTATTTAAACACTTGCTATTACTATTTCCACCAACACATGTTTAATGAATGTGTTCATTACTAATGTGTTTTATCAGCTTCAAAACACTTCTTATCAAAGCATTGTGTCAGACAGGTTTCTCATCTCTCTTTGCAGGTGGTACACAGCGTCTCCCCAGGGTGATTGGAGTCTCTCTTGCTAAGGAGCTCATCTTTGCTGCCCGGGTGGTGGATGGAACAGAGGCATGTCGTCTGGGCCTTGTCAATCATTCTGTAGAGCAGAATAACAGTGGTGATGCTGCCTACCTGCGAGCTCTGGAGCTCGCCCGTGAGATCAACCCTCAGGTAAGCTAACAATCAGACCTTTGTGTGTAGGATGTTGACACCGAAGGGGAAGAAAGCGTTTACTCATTTTTATAATGTACAAAACAATTCACAAGACTAGTTCATATCGGACAACAATTTACAAAACCCTGGAGTCACTCACTCTCTAAATGTTGGCTCCACAGGGCCCAATTGCAATAAGGATGGCAAAACTGGCAATCAACCAGGGGATAGAGGTAAGTCTTTAAGATCACTGCAGGACTGCCTTTATAGTATAATATTGCTTCTTTGGCTCAGTTTTAAAAATGGTATTTACTTTTGGTAAAATGTTTTGGCAAAATGTTCATCATCTTTTGAAACCTTCTCCAGCAGTGGCCTCTGTTTCACAGTTTTTCACCAAGACTGTTTTTCTGGTTATCTTGTTCTGTGTTGTCAAGAACAGCAAAGACTGACTTTTCATGCCAGAAACCAGACTTAAACTAAATAAAAACGAATATTTATGTTATGAGCCGTGGTGTCAAATCCTGGAATAGTTGGAAAATACGTAGGACAGTGGCCCTTAAAGACCAGGATTAGTCACCCCTGGTAAAGAACAATTTGAAAGATGCAATTTGAAGGTAATTACTGTCTTGATGCTGCAGCACCTCTGAAATGACTGACAGTCCAGTAGCTCCAAATTACTAACATTAATAACATTTCTCTTTTTCAAAAGTTGATTTAGCTGCTTGACCTGTTGTGCTACTGTTGCTTCTGTTAACATTAATAGCATATTTCCTTGTCATCTTGAGTTATTAAATCTTAAATCTAAATCTTTGAAGACGTAAATAGATCTTGAAAATGAAAACACTAAATAGTAAGATAGTTTACCACTAAAGTTGGTGCTAAACTCTTTGCTGTAGATGTAATGTTAATGTGAATTTCAGTCAGATAATCTTAATAAATAAGCTTGAGGATTTATGCTGGAAGTCAACCATCCATTGTCAATGTAGCTTCTGAATCACTCAAAGCTCTACAGAGCAGATGAACATGGTCACTGTGTGTGGAAAAAATAACATTTCCAGCAGTAGAACAAACACACAAACCTTTTCCTGGGGTTAGTGGTTTGACTCCTAGCTAACGTGTCCTTGGACAAGACACCAAATCCCTATAGTAGCGCTTGTCACCTACTGCAGCTGTCCCCCAGTCACAGAATTGGCTCATGTATACAACAGAGATGGTGACAGCTGTTGCCTCCAGATGAATTATTTTTGTTGTTGTCATTTCCTAAAACTTCTTTCAGGTGGATTTATCTACAGGTCTGGCAATTGAAGAGGCATGCTATGCTCAGGTGAGAAAGTATTTTCCCTTTTGTATGAAATGTTCATTTGTGTGACAGTTTGTTAGTTTATCCTAGCGAAGACTTACAAGCATGAAATGACTCACTCTGGAACAGGTACATTTTCAAATTTTCTATAGGCTCTCAGCTGAAAAATTAAATTTTCCTTCCTTACAGATAAGGATATGTAAGTGAGAATGATCTTCCAACTTAAAATAGTTAGAATTTTCATTTTTGGCTCAGTTATTAGGTCATTTAAAAATTAGGCTAAATAATTAGCATATCTATAGGAATTAGAGATTATTCAAGGAACACTAAGATGTACTGCCAGTGGATAGGAGACCATGTGCAGAACTGAGCAGAGATGTTTATCTGCACATTCATGCTTGTTTCACACGTGTTTTATTAAAGTACTTTTAGTTTGTTTTTGTTGGGTTTTTTTAACCCGTTTTAGTGCACATACATTAATGAGCACATATGCGTCTGACATCTTCTCCTGCCTACTCCCTCTTGTGTGAAAGAATTGGTCAGACCCTGAGAGCAGAGGCAGCTCACAGTGCTCACCTCCAGTAGCATACATTTTACTGGCATTAGTGAAGCGCTTGCACTGAACCCTGTGCCAGTGACTGCATTAACAGAATCAAAAAAATAGTGGTATTAAAAGGATTTGGCATTAACGCATTAACTTTGACAGCCTTAAGTAAAATCCTTAAATATGATACTAGAACATAGTAAAATGTTAATTTTACTTTATCACTCACAAATACAAATTAGACAAAACTCTCTGAAGTTGGCATTCACTGTGCTTATGTACAAGTTTTCCCTCAGAAACTGATAAATGGAGATAGACTTCAGATAAACACTTGCATCTCTATCAGTACTGACACATTTCTGTTGTCTTCAAGGTGATACCAACTAAAGATCGCTTGGAGGGTTTGGCTGCATTCAAGGAGAAGAGGAGTCCTCGCTACAAGGGGGAGTGAGACCACACATCTTCCAGAAACAGTTCTGCCTTCAGTTCTTCTACTTTTCTGCTGCTTCCCACGTTTATTGCTAAAATTGTACATGTGATCCAGTACCCAGAGGATGTCTGCTTCTACTTCATGTAGGACATATGAGTTGATTCTGGCCGGTTGTTTCGCCAGTGACTTAAATGTGACCTAACTGTTAAGTGTACAGTAAAGCCTTTGCTAACCATACGTTAACCAAGCCAGTTAACAGACCGGGCCTCTGCTTACAACACTAAAAATGTCTGCAGTCTAAAACATTATTTATTATTTTAAATTCAGTTGATTGCTGTTTGCATATAATTACTAATAGTAACAGTCACTAACAGCAGCCTTGTTGACTAATAAACCAGTGGAATGAATGAGAATTGTGTTCACAAAACACAGAAAACACCAAAGGTGTCTGCATGAATCAGAAAACATTGTTTTTCTTTCACTTGAATAATTTCCAGAAAGTAGATTTTTTTTATGTGACATATATTGTCACATATGTATATGTTGTTTTTAATACTTGATGATTTCTGCCTTTCCCTCTGGTGGTAACACAAAATAAACTGTGACCTACACAATTGATTGAAAACACACCACCTAAATTGTGTGCTTTTCTTTTTTTACACCATTATAATGTTAACAAGGTTGATGACAATAAAAACATCTTCATGAAGTGGCTGTAAGGACTGCTAAGCTAAGCAGCTGTTGGAAGGTTCTCATTTACACATTGTTTCAATCTGTGAAACAGTGGCAGCTCTAGCTCAACACTGCAGAACTTTTCATCTATTACATCAGTGTGAACATGTTTGTTTACAGTTGTGTGAAAATTAGTGCCCCTCTCATATACATAGGAACATATATTGGACCATCATTTGATCATACAGGGTCTTAGTATTAGGTAAATATATATAAATAAATAAAGTTGAATTAAATATAACCTCAGTCAAACAACGTATAACTATTTTTCACTGTGCTATTTAACAAAAATGAACCTCTCATATCAATGTGGAGGAACTTGTCCATTCTTCTGTACACCATTGCTTCAGTTCATTGAGGGTTTCCCTTAGGCTCCTGCCACATCATTTCTATTGGATGGGGGTCTGGACTTTGACTAGGCCATTCCAAAACCTTGTTCTTTCATTTTTCAGTCATTCTGATGGAGATTTAGTGGTGTGCTTAGAATCATTGTCCTGTTGCATGACCCAGTTTGGACCCAGCTTTAGCTGTTGGACAAATGGCCTTATATTTGCCTCTAGAATCCTCTGGTATAGAGAGGAGTTCATGGGTGGAAGGTGCCCAGGTCCTGTGGCTGTTTGACAGTGGGTATGAGGTGTTTCTGCTAAATGTGTTAGGTTTCACCTGTGTGGCCACACAACTCAACTTTGTATTTCTCTGAGCGTTGCACCTTGACCTTGAGGTGAATATAAAGGAGCATCCACAAATGGGAAGATTGGGTATTTGTGAATAATCTTTCTCACTGTAGAATGGGGGACTAGTAGTAGTAGAATAGTTTGGAAATGGTTTTACAACCTTTAGACATTTATTTCCTAAAGTAAAGTAATCTTTATTTCAATTATTATTTCTTGCCATAATATGGATTTGTACAGTAGTTGTCGTAGCACTAACAGGGTCATTGATTCTCTACCTGCCTTTGCTCTGCACAAGACACCTGAGGGTCTAAACATTAAGAAGGCAAGAAATGTCAAAGTACCCTACATTTTTTTCTACTCAAGTAAAAGTACTAAAGTACATCATTTAAATTTAACTGAAGTAAAAATACTCCATTAAGAAAGCAGCATATTTTAAACAATGAAATATTTGATGCTGTTTATAACATTAATGTAGAGTCTGGTCCAGATTAGTGGGGCTGATTTGACCCACCTCATGTAGTGGCAGGGTATCATGTAGCTGGTGGCTTGTCCAAGGACACCTCAGCATGTAGACACAGGAGGACTGGGAATCGAACCTGCCAACTCTCAGGTTGAAAGATAACTGCCCTACCAACTGAGCTACATGCCACCTACATGCTAAATTTGTAGTGGAGTAAAAGTAACTTAAAATGGAAATACTCCAATAAAGTACAAGTACCTCAAAAGTGTACTAAGTTACTTTGCTGAATGTAGCTATTTTGGACAATCTAAAATGTGAAACATATTCTGGGCTGTCTAATGCTTCTTTGTTTAATACATAGTTCATCATTTCAATGTCTTAAGTATTGAAGCTGAAAATAATAAATGCGTAGAAAAGCTACTGAAGGAGATGCACCACCCCAAACGGAAAGGAGAATTATGATTCTGTGCACTGAAACAGCTCAGCAGGCAGGAGTATGTGCAAAAAAAGTTGCATTTATGAACAAAAACACTAATTAAACAAAGAAAAAGAAAAAACCAAACAAAAAAACTCCATTGAATTGAAACATTGCAGCCTCACTTCAAGCACTTCCTCTTCACTTCACAGTAAACATCTTACCCTCTCAGCTTCACCTAAGTGGGACCTACCATCTGTTCAGGTAAGCACAGGGTGATGCTGCTTCCAACCCATTGATTGCTAGAGTGTATACACATAAGTCGACAAAATTGTTGGTACTCTTCTGTTAAAAAAAAAAAAAAACTCACAATGTTCACTAAAATAATGTGAAACTAACAATAAAAGTCATAATAAATAAAATTCACTGAAAATTAGCTAATGAAAACCAGACATTGCTTTTGAATTGTGGTTTAACAGAAGCTTTTAAAAAAAATAAATACTGTGATGATGATTTCAAATAAAATAATTTCAAACTTGTAATCAGTCAGTCTGCCTATTTAGAGGGTGAAAAGTAGTCACTGTGCTGTTTGGTATCATGGTGTGTACCACACTGAACATGGACCACAGAAAGCTAAGGATAGAGTTGTCTCTGGAGATTAGAAAGAAAATTATAGACAAACATGTTAAAAATAAAGGCTATAAAACCATCTCTAAGCAATTTTAATGTTCCTGTGATAGTTGCACATATTATTCAGATGTTTAAGGTCAATGGGACTGTAGCAAACCTCCCTGGAGGACAACTGATGACAAATTGAAGAGACTGATGAAAGTAAATCATAAAAAGTGAGACTGGAATTTGCCAAAATGCATATTGATAATCCACAAAGCTTCTGAGAAAATATCCTTTGGACAGATGAGACAACTGGAACTTTTTGGCAGGTTTTCAGTAAATTTTGATTAATTATTACTTTTGTCAGTCGTAGTAAAACAGAATACATGTGTTCAAACAAGAGGGAGGGAAGTAGAACAGTGAAGTTACAGGGTGCTGAAGTCAGGGTCAGGGTTTAAGTATCACTGGAGCATGAGAACATATCACACAGAAATTCTCCTTCATTCACAGAATTGCTATTCTACTTGCAGTTCGGTTGTGTCGGGCTGAGATAAACTAAATTGACCAGGGACTGCTCTGAAGCATACTATTCCATGCTCAGATCTATTTTTAAGTAATGCTTAAAAATAGACGCTTCACAATGCAACAATGACGTGAAACAAAAGGTAGAACATTAGGAAGGACTCAGACACAAACCTGGATATGAGGGCTGTTGTTGACTTTCACAGGAAACACTGCATATACCAGAGGCAGGATATGGTGTAGATAAACTACTGTACATAAGTGGACTGTAAATATGTACCTATACAATACACGTGTATTGGATATTATATCACCATAAATGTAAAGGTGACCTTAATGTACAGTAGCTGCTATTTTTCTGATATTGTCTCTTTTCACCAGATTCAGTTAAACAATAAACAATGAAATATTTGGTTTGCTATAAAACTTTTGACAGATAATATATGTCAAGGCATTAATGATACAGTGAACCAGTTAATAATACATTTGAACTGTGATAATAAGTATTTATAGCTAATTATTAATGTTGAATAATTACATTTAGGGCCATGATTTTATTTGTTTATTTATTTTTTATTTTATACACCACCACAATGGATTTGAAATAATCAAGATGTGAAGTATTTGATCAGAGTGAACATCAGTATTAATATCAGGAAATAACTCATTTGCAGTCAGTGACTGTCTGAAGTCTGCAGCCATGGACATCACCAAATTCTGAGTTTTATCCTAAAGATGCTTTGTCAGTCCTTCACTGCAGACACCTTCAGTTGCTGCTTGTTTTTCTACTTTTTGTATTCAGTTTTTTTCAACGCAGTGTGTTGAGTCAACTCTGTGGCTTGCATATCAGGTGTCATCAGAGTGTGAGAGTGAAAACTCTTTATCTAGTAAGGTCGAAAAACACTTTATAATGTAAGTGAAGTCTATTTGTCTTATTCTGAGTGATGGAAAGTGTGAGTTGAGTTGATGGTGTTCATGTTTAGAGTGTAAGTAGAGTGCAAGGTAAGCATTAAATAGTAAACCCTATGTGCAGTCTGACTGTTGGGTTCACCTTTTTCTACACTCTCTTCACACTGTGATTAGGATTTAGTGCCCAGGGTAGATTCAGGTTCCTACCATCTTTAAATTAAACATGCAGTGCTGATGATAGGGTCAGACATGTGATGAGTATGTAAGTATAGGGGATGTGTGTGAGCCTGGGTGCAGACTGTTGAGGCCCTGACCAGCGGTTGCATGCAGGCCTGTCCTGTGGCTTTATGCTGTTAGAGCATAGAGCCTGACACCAGACTGCACATCCCCACTGTGGCTGGCCTCCTTCCGGCAGATGTCCCAGCACTAAGCCGGGGAGAATCCGACCACAAGCCAAAGTTGCGTAAAGAACGACCGTTCCCCAATACTGGAGGCCTGCACCCTTAGACAGTATTCATGGGAAACGTTGAAAGTGTAACTGTTAACGCATCCTTCATAGCATTTTTCTCTTTAGGTTTATTTTTCTGTACAAACAGTTACTGTTTTGTCATGGTATTGTGAGATGTGGTTCTTCCTTCTTGGTCATGCACAGGGGCTGTTTGTGTTTTAACTGCTTCTCAGCAGGTGGCTTTAGGCCTCAAACGCTATTGAAGTTTATTTCAGCAATGCCTGTGCTGCAGTGCAGTTTCAACGTAAGACTGGCCTCTGGTTAATTGTGTATTGTCCTCAGGTTCAACTACACATCTCCCAGTTTCTTCTGCTGTGCACTCTGCAGACATTTTACATTGTCATAAGTGTCTGATGCATCTGCATCACTGGAACTGAAGCAGTAAAGGGAATTTTGCCATCATTCATTCTACTACTTAAATCAGTGTTTTCTCTACTGTGACATAGTTGTGTCACAGTTTAATCTGGTTCCTTCAACCAGGACAGTTTCAGTTTGAGGTACATACAGTCACAATGAAATGTCATTTCATATTTTGTACATTATACTGCATTTCAAATAGAAAATATTGGAAAAATATTGGAAAACATGTATTTGTTTCCATTATATATGTATATATATGTATATATATATATATATAATATGTATATATATGTATATATATGTATATATATATATATGTATATGTATATATGTATATATATATATATATATATATATATATATATATATATATATGTGTGTATATATTATATATTATATGTATATATATGTATATGTATATATATATGTATATATATATATATATATAAAAAA
>OMLM01018405.1:90277-118818 GCA_900302695.1 Helostoma temminkii | reverse complement strand
CACACACACACACACACACACACGCACGCACGCACGCACACACACACAGAGAAGAAGCAGCTGATGTGCATGATGCATGTGATCAGTGCACAATGTCAACCGATTGTTAAGTGTGGACAGTTAGGGCAGAGGTCAGTGCTGGTGATGAATTAGCTTTGGTAACCAATAGTCACAGTGTGCTATGTGTAACACACTGCTACCATGATTTTGCTGAGCTAGCAAAATAATAATATTTCAGAGAGCCATAATAATACCCCAGATTGCTTCTTTTATCAAAGGTATGTACATGACCAGTCAAATGTTTGGACTGGTCATGTTTCTAAATAAAGCAGCTCTTATATGATCTAATAGGTCAGAAATACAGTGTATACTATGGCTAAAAGATTCCGCAAGAAACTCAAATAACCTGATTACAACAAATGAAAATTCTTTGCCTTGAAGCTTTGTTTAATCCATGCGTTTATATCCGCATGCATATGCATGTATGTTATTATAAAACCACACTAACCAATCTTAATAGCACAACCTCAATATTTGGGTTTATAGCAAAAAATATGCAGACCACAGAGTGAGCCCAGCACAAGGTAATTAATGTTAGCATTTCATGTAAAGGATGTGTATTTTCATGAATAACATGTTGCCCTCTGAAATTGTACGAGTCCTTTGCATGGTCAGTATCCTGCAAGTAACCTGCAAATACTGTGAAACAGAAAGCCTAAGCTATCATGTATGAGCATGCATATTTAATTATTAATATATTTTAATATATTAATATATATTAATATTAATATTCCAAAAATATTTGGTATAGTTCTGCCTTTTAATAAAATATTTTTTCTTATTAGATTACTTGATTAATTTGCGGGAATAATCAATGGAATATCCGATTATTATAATAATCGATAACTGCAGCCCAAGTGTAGACATTGTTAATTAAAGCTGGAAACAGTTAAACATTAGTACTGTCTTCCAATAGCACATTATGCTTGCTAATGCATGTTTATTAATTTAAATGGATAACTGATCATTAGAAAACCTTTTTCCAATGATGGTAAAACAGCTGAACACACGTATATTTTCATTCTTATGTGTCCAAACATTTGACTGGTAGTATTTTCTGAAAGCACACTGATCTCCACCAATTAATCATTCCATAAATTATGTATCAGATGGAAATCAAGCTAAGTCACACATGATGAAAGAAACCCACCATTTATCGCTTCAAGATGTTTTTATCAATACCCTCCGGTAGGCGGAAGGCAAAAGATTGCATAATTGATCCTTCAGTTCACTGACTGACAACTGCTGATGGATGATGATTGACCAGAACAATGATGTTTTTAAGCCTCAAATGGCAAACCCAAAGAAATGTGCTGCTTCAAGAGACAAAAGGGTGAGGATGAGTATGTTGTTCATAGGATTAGCTAGTGGATATGGTAATGTCAGTGGAATTATCCGATTAAAAGAAGCTGTAAATATTTTTCCAACATGTGGTTGGCTGGAGATGGAGACTGGACAATAATGAGACAGGCTGAGCCAAGGCATAATGGATTTCCACATGGCCTTATCTCTCACTGTCACAAGTGCAAACATAGGAGACAATTTGTTTTTGAGCTACAATACAAACAGATGCACAGTTCAACTGTTCAATAGAAAAAAGAAACACAAACTGTAACAACCAGTAAAAAACACAAAACACAACAAGGTCAAAGAATTGTGGGAAGGCAGTGGTTGCAGTAGATATGTACATTTATTCAAATAGTAAATTCCAGTACAATTGGAACCGTACAGTTTCCACATTGTTATTTTATTTTTTGAATCCATTGTGTATCAGCTAAATATTGTAAATTTGTGTATTATTTTTCAATTCCGTCTTTCTCCAACCATTTATCTATTTCTCATTTTTGCCTAGAGGTGTTTGCCGTCTTCCTCATTTTCAGCTTACTGAGATGGGTGCATGCATGCCAAGAGCACTGATTGGACCTGGGTTTCTGTTTGATGATGCCTGACTAGCCTAAGTGAACACACTGATGGCTAAATACACTGAGCACAAGCTTCGCACATAGTTATTTCTGTCATAAAATTACATCAGCCAGAGCATGCAATCTAATTCATCCATGTACTATGTTGCATACTACTGCAGCATCACTGTATAACATAGCTGTAACACTGTTTTAGCTTGGTGGTTAGCGCACAAGGTATGTTTTCAGTGCCCTTAAATCATCTTATTATTTCTCCTACCACTGAACACAGGTACAAAATACACAAATTGACATGTATATGACTATGGTTAAAACTTAGAATTAGAGCTGCTGGAATGTTCAGGGTAAAGGTAGCAGCAGAAGACAGTGGTGATAAAATCGCTGACAGATGATGGCAGCATCATTGTGTGCAGTAAATCCCTCAGCCAGCCTTGTTTTGTCATATTAATGACACTCTCTCATTAACATTACCCCCCTGCTTTGCAACAGTCCCCAGTGGTGAGGGACCAAACATATGTTACACAACTGTGGTGCTTATATATGCGTGGTATTATATATTCATGCACCCACATGACATATAACTAAATGCAATGATTGTGAATATGTCTCATTGTGAGCATGCATATGAGTGTGTGTTTCTCTGCTGATGGTTCACATCTGGCTGAGACAGATGCCTGGCTCTCTAGGGCAAGTGTGTGTGCATGCCTGTGCTTGTGTGTGAGTGTTTTCATGTTGCTGGAGCATTGCCAAGCTGAGTCCAATAAGTTAGAGTGACACAGAAAGACAGCAGGGGGTTAAGTGACCACATGGGTGCAAGAATGATCACAACACTAAAAGTGGCTAAAAATGAGAGAAACAAATAAAAGAATATGATCTAATGAAACCACAAGTGTTTCCCACTTTATTATAATCGATCTTTGACAGTAATAATATAAGTTACATTACATTAAATGAACTACATTTGACCTTCCATTCACTAGTTCAATAGAATCTCAAAGCCTGGCTTCTGAATGCTTCATGCAATCATATAGTTATATTAATTCATAAATATTTGACTGTGAATTTATCATTTAAATAAAACCAACACTGATCCCTGGCAGAAGAAAGAAGAAACTGCAATAGTAAACATGTTGTCAACATGTTTGATAAACATCCAACAACCCCATTCATCTTTACTCTGCAGAGTTCAAGGTTTTACTGTCACACTAGTTCCTTCTCTACCTAAAGTTATAGTTTCAATAGCCATTTTCAGACATGCCCTGGAAACTGGAGCTTTTCTAGACATTACCGAGAAGAGCTGTATGTGAGAACACAAATGTTCAAATCAGTCAGCTAAGACATTGAACAGACGTTATCCTTCCTGCTCCCTAGTACAAAATCTGAGTAGTGTCTGATGGAGCCCATGTGTGAATACAGCAGCTAATTGTTCAGAGAAGACACAGCATGTGAGACAGCATTCCCCTTCAGTCAGTCTGCTGAGCAATCAACTGGTGCTACTTCCATGTGCTGTAAATAAAACACTAAGCTTTCTAGCTGAACCAAACTATTTCCCCATGTGAGAACGCATCTGACACAAAAAATCTCCTGTTGTGTGCTACATGTGTAAAAGAGTAAAGTGTCCAGACAATGCCCAGACCTGATTATCCAGACATTGTCCATCATTGCTACTGTATTGATGTTCTGCATTGAAATATTTTGATTAAAAATAGTAAATGACCTAGGAATTTCAATTGATTCTTACATTGTGATTGTCCTCATTCTGTTACGTTGCACTTAATACAATTGATCACAGACACAGTCAGATATCAGCTGAACATTAAAACCAGGTGATGCACGTTAATGCCAGATTAGTATTGTTTTTAGTGTATTACACATTTAGCTGTAGGCTCAACTCTCAACTCACAGCTCAACTCTCAGCACAGCCACTCAGTCTTTATTGAATGCTCCCAAATAATACACACACACACACACACACACACACAGTACAAAGGAAAGACTCAATACATTAATTAGCCTTAGTTGAATAATCAATTTCCCTGTGTAAAACTTGAATGGAAAAAAACGACACTAACTCTACCAATAATCAAATGCACAGCACAGGATGGTAATCCTCATCAATAAAGCAAGGAAATAAGACTTCTGTATTGACTAGGAACCTGATATGCTAACACAGAACCCCACAGAGGCCTATGTAATCTCAACACAAGGTAATTTTAATCCATAGTAATCCAGTTCAATGGTTACCTTCTTTCCCAGGTTCCTTCTTACTTCGCAGCAGATAATATGGATCAAATCACTGACTGGACAGGGATGCCAAAAAAAAATACTTAAGGTGTTACAAAGCTATACAAAAGAAACAATCTCTGATGGCCATAATTAACTTACTGTACATTTACTCATGAATCCACTAACACATTTAAGAGTTCGATGTTTGCCAACACCTGATCATCAAGTTTCCACCTGGGATGGAAATGAGTGTTTCTTCTGTTCATTGCATAGCCAAAGCAGACAAATACAGATGAAGTATGTTTAATAGTTCATATATTAAAAAAACACAGAGACAATATTCTCAGTACATTGTTAGCTAAAGATAAACAACATGCTCCTAAACTAGATGTTTTTTTGTCTCACACGGTGAATAATAATCACATCAACTAACATGTTTTGACAGAATGGGGTTTCACTCATATTAGCATCAAGTGTGACAAGCATGAAGTTAAGATTCTTGGTAGAATAAAGCGCCAACTCACTGACAGGCCTGCACTATCTTTGTGGAGTTCCTCGGTCTTCTCACTACAGAAATTTATCATGACAGCTTATGCTAACAAGGCACAGCTCTTGACCCACTTCTTCACTCATAAGGAAGTGACTACTTTTTGTTAATGTTGAATGTGTTTTTAGGAGGCAGTATACAGTACGTATACGAGCGTGTTGTGTGCATGATTTTATGACATGTCAAATCAACTCCAACCCACAATGTATTTGTTTTATTTCAATATAAATGTAGGTATAGCAGATTTGAGTCTGACTCAACACTTGTGTGAGTGTGTGTGTGTGTGTGTGTGTGTGAATGTATACGCAGACATGGGAAAACGCGTGTATGTCACACATTTGCACACACACAACCTCAGGGGACCCCAGTTATGAATGCATTATCCAAACCTTGACAACCCCCAGGCACATAACCCTGGGGCCAATGTTAAATACATGTGTCGTAGTTAGGTGTGAGTCCTGGGATGGATTATGAATATGACATCCTTTGTAAGGAAATGAGATTTCCCTTATGTCTAATTACTTCATAGCAACAGTAGAAACTTGCATAGAGAAAGGTGTATGGGGAACGACAAGGTGTGAACAGTACATAAAAAAACTTCTAGTTCAGATGATAATTAGAGAGGTTATGTTTTTGTGTTTCCGTGAAACCCACCCCAAAGGCGCTGCGCTCACGAATGCAGCTACACTGGCAAATTTTAAGATGCAGGAATGAGAAATTCTAAGCTTTTTGTTTGTGTGACTCTAGATCACATGCAAACTAAACAGGAGCTGCGAACAGTTTAATTTGTGTTTTAATGGCGTTGTAACAAGGCAAACGCAGAGTAGTAAGAGTAGTAATAGAGTTTTTAGTCTAGTTTTTAAAAAAAAGACAGAAAGTTTTATGTAATTTTTGTTATTTGTTTTCTGGTTTTCCTCCTGTGATCCTTAGATTTAATTTGGCCTCTTGTGGTTACCCTGGTCCACAGTTAGGAAATTCCTGCTCTAAGTCTAATTTAATAAATACACTTCAATAAAATGGATTTTTATTTGATTTGTATCTGTAATTGCTGTTGACACAAATTGCAACACTATATGCAACACTACTCCCAAATTACAGATAAGACAATTTAGTTTTAATCAATAGGGAGTTTTATAACATTTTGTTCATTAGAGATCCACTTTAGGATCAAACTAACAATGCTTTGTCTTTGTGACTTTCAGGCAAACAAATGAAATCTGCATTCATGCATAGTGCATTTACATAATGTAAAACAATATATACTTTTAATAATTGGCATCTAAGAAATGTTTTACAGTCATTTTATTTTATCACTCCCCATCAAATGTGCAAACCCAGTTTGTAGAGTAGTAAAGGGAAGGGACAAATATATATACATACCAGTTCAAGATCATAAGATCGTAAAAAAATGTTGAACCAGCATCAATTATTATTTCTACACATTTAAAACTAGATTTGTAAAACACTGAACGATAAGGATAGGCAAAGTTTGTTACATTTTTCTTTTTATTGTCTATATCATACAATTAGGTGTGTAAATAATGGAAATAGTTTTTTGGAATTTGCCTTCTGTACACCACCACATTAAATTTGAAATGAAACATTTATCTTTAATTCAGGGATCAGGCAAAACTGTGGCATTAGCCATTCACGATTTACAGACATTTTAATAAACACACACCAATTTTTGTACTAAGTATTGAGAAGGAACGGAACAGCTAATGACCGTAAACAAGCACCATAGCATGTGTCAAACATGGTGGAGAAGGTGTTATAGCAAAAGCATATATGGCTGCCAATAAAACTGAGTTGTCGGTATTTATTAATGGACTGCTGATAAAAGTATCAGGATAAATTTTTAAGTGTATCAAGCTATGTTATGTCTCTCTCAGATTCAGCAAATCTGACAAGATACAACTTGCTTAGATGAATAATGACCTAAAGCAGAGAAAGCTACACAAGAGTTTCTCAAGGTAAGATATGGAACAGTCTTTACAAGTCAGTCAACTGATCTCAACCCAACAGAGCACGCTTTTTTACTGACTGAAGACAAGGTGGTCTCCAGACTCCAGGCAGTCAATAACTGCAAAGGATTTTTGGAGTATTAAAGACAATCCTTATGTTTGTAATTCTGCATGTCTCTGCTGTTTTATTACATTATTTATGGGCCCTAAAAATGCATGCGTATGTACCGTATGGCTGTAAATCCTGAATATTTAATGCAACAGTTTTATTACACTCCTTAAACTAAAACTGAAAGTTTTGATTTTGTTCACATCTTCAGTGTTTCATTTCAAATTCAGTGTAGAGATGTACAGAGGATAAATTAAAAAAGAAATCCAAAAACATTTAAATTAAGGTTTTGTGAGTCTGAACAACAACAAACTGACTGACCCACTAGTGGATTTGTGATCTGTATAAAGGCTAAATTTGGCTTAGTCAAGCAGTAATTTCCTATACACTAAATTGTTTTTCTCAGAAAGCTCAGCTAAATCACTATTGTTACATCAATAAGCAAAATGAAAATTTATAATATAACATTAAGTTATAACTAAGACTAGAGAATATTTCACAGTTAGCAGAGGACACCTAAAGCCTACATCCTTGTAGATTAATTTATGTCTCATTTAAAGCTGACTTAGGCAGAAACAGTTTCAAGGTGTTGGAGCTTTAAACTTTGCTGACAAGTGACTAAAGCCTCCACAGGCAGACAAGTCAAATATTTCTGAGGGAAGACAGACTAAATGTGATTCAGAGATGGCAAATGTGTGTGCTGTTCTGATGTGTGTTATGATTCAGAAAGAGGAACTCATTAACGTTAGTGTTTATAAAAACTTCTGTTGCTGTGGTTTCTGACAAAGTCACCAACAGTGCTGGACTAGGTACTTTTTTTGGGGTTGGCAAGATGATGCATACATTCAATGTGTAAACAATGTCTCATTTGGGAGTGATAAAACAACATTGAGACAGATTTGTGAAGCCAGGGCAGAGAGAGCATCCAATTGTGAGCAGATGCAGTCTAACGAATTTTTCACTGGAGTATGTAATAGAGACAGAAGAGACACAAAAAGAAGGAGAGAGACAGACAGTGGGAGCTGGATGAGCTGTAGCCAGGTGGTGGGAAAAAAAACAATAAAGTGAGAAATTGGGTAGCAACCAGTGGCAAGCACAGCAGGGAAGACTGGGGTGAAGAGAGAAACTTAAACTCATCCAGTGTCATTCCTGATCCTCTCTCCTGTCAACCTTAGCTATAAATTTTCTTGACTGGCTTCATTCTCTGCTGTTGACGTGTCATGTGTAATTTGAGCACAGCCTTAGGCACAGATTCTTCCTTTTCCCTGTTAGATTCTTTGTAAATCTGAACAAGTGACCAAGCGATACGGCAAAAGGCCAGCCTCATCCTTTGAGAGTTGCCAGTGAAAGGACAGGCCATTTAAAGTCTCCCCAAATTCACTTCCCCTCTAGCATCAGCTTGTCTGTTCCAACCAAACGGGATCTGTGTCACAGTGGGCAGTGACTTTTTTTGATGGAAAGTAATAGTGTGACATTACAGAGCGTCCCAGTGCTCAAAAGGGATATAAAACTTGATCCACAGCACACAGGCAGGGTAAGAGTGGTGGCCATTGGTGTCCAATCAGATACCAGGTGGTTCTGTGCCAAACAAAATCAGCCACTGATGTGAAAACACACACAGACACACAGACCCACAGACAAAACAAAGAGACATAAAATGACCACAAAGAAATGCAACTTGAACATAAACGATACATAAAAAAAAACAAAATGATGCAAAACAACTACAAACAAACTATAGTGACAACCACAAAGAGAAAACAACAACTACAATGAGACATAAAACCACTACATAGAGACAAAGTGATGAAAAACAACTACAGACACAAAATAACCCCAAATAGCCGCAGAGAAATGAAGGCAATACAAAATCAGAAAACCACCACAAGGAGACACAAACCAGTACAAAGAGAGAGTGCTTTGATAAGTGTGTGTCATCGCCTATGGTTTTAACTGTCTACTTACAAATAGCAGCATTTATTGGTATCTGTTCATATAAATCAAGAATATTTAAAGTTGTATATTTTACATAATTTTGTTGTTTATGCATATAAATACAATTTATATTTGCCAAGATACATTTTCCTTGTTATTTTTAATCTGTGCCACCATTTGAAAGTTTCTAAATCAGCAAAATATACTCTGATTCAGTGGCAAGCAAACAATGTACAACAGTAAATTCTGTTCTACTGATTAAAAAAACGCTTGAAAATCTCTGTAGCTATAATTCCTGGATTCTGTGTTTTTCTTGTGAGTTTCGGTGCTCCATTGTTGGCTAAGTTAACGGGATCAAAAGGTAGCACATAGAGGGAAGATATGCAGCCTACAGCAGATAGATGTACTCATCTGAAAGGCTGCCTGTAGACCAATTTCGGTCACAAGCTGCTTTCAGGACCACCAACAAGTGTGACACATTTATTTTAATAGCTGCCTTCTTTAAAACAGACAACGGGTGTTTATGGAGATGGACGTGGATGTTGTGCAGCTTAGTGATGGTATGGATGAGTCTCGAAACAATTTGGGTCGATGCTGAAGGAGGGACAGTTAAAGATATAATGTGAGTGTTATTTAAGATAAGATAAAATAAGATAAGATAAACCTTTATTCGTCCACCAGTGGGGAAATTTCCATGTTTCAGCAGCATAGATTATAAAAAGGATATCAAAATACAGTGTATGCAGTCTAAAATTAGAGAAAAATAATAAATAAGAGTAAAATAAAATATATTACAGAAGTACACAATCACACAAGCAGTTGCACCATGAGTCGTTGTAACTGCACAGTTTCAAGAGAAAAAGAAAAAAAAAAACAGTTTTAAAGTGACTAATAGTGACTGATAGTGATAATGGTTCACTGGGAGCAGTTCTGGTTGTACAGTCTGACAGCAGCAGGGATAAAAGACCTTCAATATCGCTCCTTTTTCAGTTATGCATTCATTTATAAACATGACACTGGCATTTCAACATCATTATTTTATTTTATTCTGATCATGATTTTTTTTTCCATTTTATCCTTTGTAATGTTTTTTTTTTCCCAATTGAATCTTTTATTGTGAAGCTGTTTGTTGTTATATATAATATAAATATAACTATAAACTTTCCTTATGATTTATGAAAATAACTAAGATATCAGTGCTGATAGTATTTTACAGGTAATTGTGATGAATTAATGACAGAACTATTATATGCCACAGAGCCACTGCTCTCCATATGACACAACCCATGAGATTACATTTGTTTTTGCTGCTGTTTTCATTTGCATGTCCAAAGAGTGTTGGAGCGGGTAGAAGTGTTGATTTGCAAATAAATGATTAAAGGGATGTCGACATTAATTTCAGCTACCTTTGGGAGTGCAGTTACTGAAAATAGAAATCAGACACATGCAGGTATATGCAGTTACATAATAACTTAAAAAGACTTTTTAAAGACTTAAAAAACAAGACCAAGCGAAAACATGACTTTCTAAATCTGAAATATAATCGACAAACATCTTTCTGTGTCTGTCATACAAAACATGTCATTAGTCTACACAGAATTTCATACATCTGGCCCCTGGGGTGTTACTAGTAGTAGTAGTAGTACTAGCTACTGTGCTACTTTACATTTTGTTAAGAAAATACTAAGTGGACTATGTACCTTCTCTAGACCATTCTAGAGAAGTCATTAAACATCAGAATGTCTCAGATACATCATTGTTTGAGGTGGAGGCGTGGTGTCTCTCTGCTTGCTGACTTGAGATACGCTCCAAACTCCCACTATCCGTCAGGCTTCTTTCTATTCTTTCTATCCTTAGTTCTATCTTTCTGTCCTAGTCTCTGTGTCTTCATTTGCACAAACACCCCACACACATACAGCGCTATGCTCAAGAATAGATAGTTATATAAAACAATTTGCTTTTTTTTGTTGTAGCTATAGGATCATATTTACATCTGTGTTAGTAAGTATATCTACCTTCTCTAGCATAGCTGATAATTTAATTTGACTTTGGCCATTGTCTAACTTAATAATGTATTATACACCCAGTACTTGTAGTTTACAACTATTTAGTACGAGCATTTTTACATAAATTGCATATTACTGTGGTTATTTAATTGTCTGTTGTTAATTGCTCCCTTAGCCAGGTCTAAACTGAAATTCACACTCTTTCTAAAACACAAAATCTAGACTATAACTAGACAAAAAAACACACACTGTCCCATACACTGGTCATTGACAAACACCAAGCCCAACAGTGAAAAAGCAAGGCTGTTAACCACTGTAATCAATGTAACTGTAATCAAGTTGGAGTGAAAGAGTCTCAGTCCAGCTGTTTGGATAGGAACATATTGCTAATGTTGTCACATAAGCATGCTGTCCTTAGTCTAAGGAGTGCTACTTTACCCCACTTGCTTATATAATGGCAGGTGACAGTTTTAAACAATTCACTTGTAAGCGCTATCCATGCATTCGTAGTCAGAGACACCTGTTCAACACTTGTCAAACAACATTATCATCATAAAGTTTATTCAGTCATGATGGTTTGTATTTCTTGATTGTATTTGGCACTTTTGCAAAATTATATACTGACTGTGTTCACAGTGATTTTTCTTCCTAAGCCAATGCAATAATCTCCATTACAGAGTCATGCAAGTTTTGAAAGCAGTGCAGTCTGAGGTCCTGAAGATCATGAGCATCCAGCAGTGCATTTCTAGAGATTTCTCCAAAGTCTTGGAATTTTTTTATGATGTAGGTGATGGTATATCCAAAGTCTTTACAATTTTACATTGAGGAATATTATTCTAAAATTATTTGACAATTTGTAGATGCAGCTTTTCAAAAACTGGTTTAATTCTTTACTTTATTCTTTAATTTTGAGAGACTCTGTCTCGCTAAGATGTTCTTTTAAACCCAGTCATGTTACTGACCTGTTTCCAACTAACCTAACTGGAATGTGCTTCCAGCTCTTCCTTGTTAGTACCACTTACCTCTCCAGCCTTTTGTTGCCCCTGTCCTTGTATCATCTCTTTTTTGAGACGTGCTGCTGCACTCCATTTTAAAATTACGTTATTTTGTTGTTAAAATGTACATTTTCTCATTTTAAGCATTTCATATGTTTCCTGTGTTCTACTGTGAATAAAATATCTGATATCTATTTTTTGATCTTAAATCCACATGTCTTTAGTGTACAGCAAAAACAAATAAATTAGCCTTGTCATTTGAATACTTTCAGAGGAGACAGTATATTATACATGTATTTGTTTTACTCACTTGTGGGATTTCTTGCCCTCTGTTCCACTGGGACCTGAACCACAGTCATGAGCCTGGATGATGAAGGTGTATTCCTTCTGCAACTCGCAATCCACCAGGCCACGTGCCCTCAGTTGGCCCTCACCAGATGTACCATTCAACACCACTGCCTCGAAGGGAGCCTCCAGCCCATGGATGTTGAAAGCACAGATCTCCCCTAGAGGACAGGAACAAGGGAGGGAGGGAGGTAGAATAGAGACAAAGAGGAGGAGGGAAGAGATCAGCTTTAATTACAGTCTGATAACATCCAGGTGGAAATGAATTATATGTGTGTGTAAATTATGTTAAAGCACATTTGTGTTTTTCAACAAAATCAGCACTTCCAAACAAAAGTAAACTGACTGAAACTCAATTCACAAAAAGTTCACATGTTCACTCAAGCGGTAACTACTATAGCTGGAGGCTGAACCTCATGAGGCCACTAAATGCTGACTCCGGAAAAGTCCAATGTTTTCATCCATATCAGTATCACTGAGGATATTGTTGGGGAGTGCACTGGTAGCTGAAGAGTTACAGCTCATGCCATGCAACTGCAGCATTTCTAATTCAAGTCTGGCTTGGGACCTTTACTGCAAGTCATAACCCTCTGTCTTCTACAGTGTTTCCTGTATATCTCTATAACACTATCATTTGAAAGTGGTATTGGCCAGGTGATGAGTGGTGCCTGGTTCCCTCCAGATATGGTGTTTGCTATTCAGGCCAAAGAGTTCAATGTTTGTTTCATCAGACCATAGAATTTTGTTTCTCATGGTCTGAGAGTCCTTCAGATGTTTTTCTTCTGGAAGGTTCTCCTCTCTCTACAAAGAAATGCAGAGCTCTGTCACATTGACCATTGGGTTCTTGGTTACCCCCCTGACTAAGGGCCTTGTCCCTCGTTTGCTCAATTTTGCTGGGTGACCCAGTCTAGAAATAGTCTTGGTGGTTCCAAACTGCTTCCATTTATGGATGATGGAGGTGACTGTGCTCATTGGGACCTTTAATGCGGCAGAATTTTTTTCTATACCCCTACTAAAATCTGTGCCTCGATACAATCCTGTCTTGGAAGTCTAAAAACAAATGGGAACAAGTGGGACCTTATATAGACATGTGTGCCTTTCCAAAACATGTCCACTCAACTGAATGTACCACAGATGGACTCCAATCAAGGTGTAAAAACAGCTCAAGGTTCATTAGTGGAAACAAGATGCACTTGAGCTCAATTTTGAGTGTGAATACTTGTGTACATGTGATTTTTTTTATTTTTAATTTTCAATAAATTTGCCAAGATTTCAAACAAACTTTCACATGGTCATTATGGGATATTTTTAAGGAAAATAATTAATTAAATGTATTTTGGATTAATTCTGTAACATAACAATGTGGAAAAAGTGGAGCTCTGATAGTGGACGCACTGTATATGCAAGGAGAGAGCTGAGCTGGCATTTATAGGGAATACATGACATAGGGTTTCCCTGTTGATTTACCTAAGCTAATTCCCACTTTAGAGTTATTAATATACATGTAATGTGTAAAACGAACACTCTAACAAATATATTGTAGAACTTACAGCAAATATCAGGCAAACAAGTTTTCTAAAAAGTCTGAGAAAATAGTGTACCAGTTATTGTTGTATACAAATTAAAGCAATTTAAATTAATGAAAATAATTAATTGAAATCAATTAGTAAGCACCTGTTAAGCCTTCACTGTACAATATCCTGTTGTAAAATGGTTTTACAATGAATATTTGTTTTTCATGGATTTCATTTTCTTTGTAAATCATTGTGAAGACTTTTACCCGCTAAATAAAACTAGAGAAAGCTGCAAAAACATTAAAACTGAATAATTTTCCAATACCTTATGCAGAATTCCTTTTTTCTAAACAACTCCTAAAACCAGAGCATGAAAGCTACTCGGAACAAATTCACATTAACACACATTTACATTCAAAATCCAGTCTCAGACAACATCCCAAATGTTCTGCAGACTTCAGCTAGAATAACAACCTTGGTTTACCTGAGCTAGGTAATCTGCTAAATTAGATTAAAGCTCATCCTGAAAGTTAAACCTAAAAAGTGTCTTCCATTACAGTAACTCATGTCACGCAAATAATATATTGTTCTCACCAAAGAGCTGCCCGTTCCTCCTCTGCTTCAAATATTCTTGCTTCGCTTTCAGAACCACCTTGTGCAATACAACTCAAATTTAACAGCATTTAACTGTAATGCACATCATGTACAGTCAGAACACAACCTATCTGTAATTTTACAAAATACCACTGTGGAAAAATGCTGTCCTTAGCTGTAATCATTTTAGACCCATAATGCATTGCAATATATAATGAAACTTTGTAAAACGACTGTATGAAATGTTACTGTGGAAATGACAGCAGTTTGTTACAGAGCCCATCAGCAGAAACTGGAGAATTTTGTGAAGGTGTGAGTCCACCTTCCTGCCCCCCAAACAAACTCAACATACAGACATGCTGTATCAAATCAAATATACTACACCACATAGTTACCCTTCTAGAGAGATACAGAGGAAGAAATTCCATTTAAATACAGAGTGAGCAGCTGACGAGTGTAAAACAAAAGAGCTAAAAGGAAGCTGACATTTATTAGAAAGTCATAAAAAGAAGTAGTTCATTTGTAGAGTAGGCAAGAGATGGATTTTTTCTTCTTGGGAAGATGTCATACCCTCATGCTTTCACTTGTGGGATTTCAGGAAATCACTTAATGGGCCATACTCACACTTTGACCTGTAATGGCTAATTGCACTCATATCACTTAAACTAATAGCAAAGACTAAATTGGATTCCCAAGCTGCTTTGTGCTCACATTGCTCCTGGCAAGTTCTGATAAGAGCAACTTTATTTTCCAATACCTCCCCTTTCTCTCCCCTTTCATCCTGTTTCTGTCATATTTCTCTACTCCTTACCTCACCCCTCACCTCCCTCACTGCTGGGGACAGGGGCTCTGAAAATTTGCCCACAGATGAGCTACAGGCAAAATGATAAAGAAAGAATGAGGGGAGGGAAACAGAGAACAGAATATGAGAAACAGGTAGGGGGTGTCAATGCTGTCTGCATGCTGTAAATATTTCCTACTCTGTATTACCTGCACAATGACTTATCAGAGTTAAATGGGCTCCCACAATATGGAGAAACATGGCCTGGCAGGAACAGCAAAATCATAAAAAGGCACCACACAGCAAACGATGTGCAATGGGGAGTGACAAAAGGTGCAACAGTCTCAATGTGTAACTTCTCTCAATAGTGAACCTCCGTACACAATGGGCAAATGGAAAATCCATCACTGCCTGAGCAAGAATCCAATATACACAGGCAGGTGTGGATGCTTCCCATCAGTGTGAATATGCTGAGGATATGCTGATGGCACACACCCAGAGCTGACGCTGAACAGCCCAACATGCTCCTCACAATTTAAGTGCAGCTGATCGGGGAGCAATAAAGGGGTCAAGGTGAATGATGGAGGTGGACCTCCCTCTCTTTAGACTAAAATGAACACTCAGACAGTACTGGGGTGGAAACAGACAGGTTGCTTTTTTCCCCTCTCTTTTAGTTCTCCAGACCTAATGTTCTGCCACCCATGGAGAGACAAAGATGGCAGGTGGAGGAGGGAGGGATTAAAGTGGAAGAGCGGGCCATAGCAGCCCTATCAGAGGAACAGATGTTGGGTGGCTGGCACTTGGCAGAAACAGCAAACAAACGCTAATTATTGCTTTAAACTGTTAGCTAAATATATGTCTCCATCTTACATTAGGCTTTAAAGAAGTAGACTTAGGTCAAAAGGAACTCTGTGTTCTTGAAGGTGGCCATCTAAAAGGAAGAGATGCAAAGAAATGGATATGGATGCTAATGCTTTTATGTTTAGTTTGTTGGATATCATTGTTAAAGTATCTGGCATTTATTTTTTATGGTCTTCAATATTCAATGTGTATCAAAAATATTTAATTGCGCATATTCACAATTGTACAGTAAAAAAAATTATAGACTTTTGGGGCTCCCTCTTTTTTTCTCTGCTGCTGTGATCACTAACTTTCCCCTTGGGCATCATCACATTTTTATTTTATCATGTCTAAATTAATGACTACTGCTATGTTAATTGGGAATGTGTGCTCAAGAAGCTGCTGTCATGCTGGTATCAGAAGTTGTGCAGTGTTCAACACCTCATGGGAATCTGGCACTAGTCCACACTAGATTATCTTTGAGGACACAGAGCTCATTATCAGTGAAGGCAGAGGTGCTTCAACGGTAACAGCGGCTTGTGTTTGCAGAGCTGGAGGAGTGTGACCAAGTTTCGGGGGCCACAGTGCTCAGGACCCCAAGTCATTATCAAAGCTGACAGAGCATCACTGATGAGCTGCCTGCATTCAAATATATACACTCTATGCTATTGCTGAAAAGGCTCTTGTGCATATAAGTGCACAGATATGCATGGCAGCTGTTTACAGAGCATTTGAGTGATAAATAAAAGTGGAGATATCAGGCGGGAAACAGTCACACTGCTGACAGGAAGAGGAGGAAAAAATTATATTAAGGGAGATGAAAGGAGGAGCTGGGAAGGATGGGAACATGGCCACTGCCTTAGGGCAGCTCCAATCTCAGTGCTGGAGAGTGACCAAAGTACAGGCATGAATACACAAATACACACATTGACTCAAACTGTGCCAGTTCGGCAGCTCTAATCAGAGATGACATACCTTTCATCCTCCTGCTGTTGGAACACACACTAGATAGACAGCAAGAAATCAGTTTACTGGATATCACACTGTTACTGAACACATTTTGGATCAGACATCAGTTTACTGGCACCAAAATGTTTGCACTAACATATCTTAATATTTTACTTGTCATTATTAGGAAAGCATCTCTATTTGAACAAGAGTTGCTGTCTGCTAGGGGGTTTACACAGTTGTCATGATTTTAGCTGCTTTTCCAACTTGGATTTAATATTAAATTATCTCTTGTATTAGTCATCCACATGACCAACTAATTCTCCTTCTCATTTTAGTCACAAAAACACAATAGCACATCTATAAGCACTCTGGGATACATGGATACACACTCGCTCACACAAACCTGATCCCTCTCAGCTGCAGTGTAGAGATAGACTGTCAGCCACATAACTCTGCAGAGGGCCAAAATTGAAAATGCCATAATTATGCTCTTCATGAAATTATCCAGCCGAGGGAAAAACACAATTGAGAAGCTGTCCATTTTGGAGATAAGGATTAATACTAATCAAGCCTGTATGTTCTAACTGGAGTGCATAAAACCTGGAGTGGTATTTGTATACAGTGTGTGTGTATGTGAGTGTATGTCAGATGGGGGATTTATAATTAAAGACAAATTTTCTCAACAGGGGTTTAGCAGGAGGAGGGAATGTGTTTGTGTGCATGGCTGTTGCGGAGGTGGTGTGAAATGATTTACTCGACCTTGCGGTTGCTGCCTCCCCACCACCTTCTTTCCTTCGTCTCCTCTCTGTTAATTACATTAAAGGCTCCTCTTACAGAGTTAATGACATCCCACTGTCTTGTAACAGAGTGAAACCTCTCTGTGTGTATATGTGGGAGAGAGAGAGGCATCAGAGTGAATATGGAGGAACGAACCTGTCAGTCATAAAGTGTCAGTGTAGCAAAAGGTGGGATCAGGGATGGTGCTGGAATTTTTGGGGCTACTAAAAAACAAACTCTGGCATGCCCTAGATGTCCAGATAGATTGTGGGCTCATGGAAGGCGGAGTTGGATGCTCCCACCCAGCCCTAAAAGTCCAGCCCTGCCCATCATACCATTTTACTTTATATTTGGAGAGTGAAAGGGTATTGCTGATCTCTGACTGCTGATGATATGTGCAGACTGACAGGCTGACAGTCAGCTTGCTCGCAAGCATAAAATTTGCATTGCAACAGCTGTGTAAAAAAAACAAAACACATTTAAATCTCATCATGAGTCAGTCAACTAAACTTTATGTTTAGAGTTTAGAGTGTTTATTTCTTAAAACATTAAAATTTATGTCTGTGTATGTGTGTACAGTAACTAACCTGATGTTATTACTGCCCACTGTAGCTCTCTGACAACATAAATGGTGTTATTCGCTCTTCAGTTGGGCTGCCGGACAGCGAGGAATTAGTTACATTTGGCTATAGACATAAGAGGATATTGGTACCAATATTAAGATTTTGCTGTATAATCACTACCAATACTTTTACATTTTTAAATGCCACAAAGTTGGCTATTATAGTAATCTGTATGATCTGTGTAGAGTTTGTGTGTTCTCTGCATAAAGTTAGTAATTATGATATAGAGTGAAAGACTCAGATGGAGGGTGGGGTTTACTACTGCATGGCCTGACTGGCTGCAGGCCTGTAACGTTAACAGAGCTTGTGATGAACAGTGATGAATCTGAAGATTTTCTTGCAGTCAGTGGTGCGAATATTACATGTGTCTTCATTGTAAACTTAGCTGATAATTTATTTAAATTTGCAGGGGCGTAGCTCCTGAAGGACTCCTGAAGAGTCAGTCAAGAACAGATAATTAACAGTAACAAAGTATTTGTACAGTTTAGGTTATACTGCAGTAAATAAATGCCACCGCTCCTCGAATCCAAACTAATTATCCAAGTTTTTGCTTGCCCACTGCTGTGGAAAAGTTAAAGAGGGTTAACTCTCAATTAAATATAACTTTGGCCCTGGAGTAAAAATGAAGTTTCCTCCATGCTTCCCGACTACAGTCTGACTACTTGTAGTTCGTAACTCCAGATAAGAACTGCAACTTCTCAGGTAATTTTACACATATTCAGGAGATGAACACAAAATTTCTTCTATTAACTGATCAGTAATAGGTTATAATGAAATGCACTGGGTATTGGCAGGTATCAAAAATTCCTAGTAGGTCTTGAATGCAGTATGTATATGGGCGAGGCTGGACTTCCTTAATTCCTACGACCCACAGCCAGTACTACTTGCAATTTTTGGGGAAATCACCATGTCCATGCTTCTTAGTCTCCTCTATACAGGCTTTTCACTGGACAGGTCCTGAAAACACAAATGCTATTATACATGTCAAGCTTAAAATGTCTGTTAGCTGTGCCAACTATGTCCAGTGCCATACACCCACCTCCCTCTGAATGTCATTAAAGTTAATCACAAACCCCAGCGGGCGACGTGTCAATTACTTCAGTCTAGAAATGGAATGGAGCCAAAAGCACTGCTGTGCAAGCATCAAACTATCAATACAACCCAACATTCAATTTGGCACCAGATAAAACATTACAGTAAACACAAACAACTCACTTTAATCACTTATCTACCTGATGATTACATCTAATCTGAAACAGTCACTCAAGGCTTTTAACCTGTGACCAAGAATAATCAAATTTAACAGCACTGGCATTAAAGCACATTTTCTTCCAGAACTTTCCCTGTTTTCTTCATGTAATGTAGACTGCACTCATTAATTTGTCACAGCTATGTACTGCCTTTGTCTTAAAGTCTTCTTTGCAGAGGCTTCACATCCCTCTGTAAGACTTTTTAATGTAATTTATAATACTATAAGCACACATTATTGTTGTCGGTCACCATTAAAAAGTCCACTGTGTATAATGACAGGATTTAGGCCATTTACAGTCTGGTCTAAGCCTGGATTGTCTTTTTTTTTTCATCTTTTCTGAATACTGATGCTGGATTACATAGCTTCAGTGTGATTCTGATAACACTGCCTCCCCAAAAAGACAAGCATGCTGACACGTCTCTTTCTTTTTGTCTCACAGTACAGTAAAGTGACAATATGATAGCTGACTTTTAAAAAAGAACAGGCAAAGAATGAAATCAAGAGGTATAAAAAATGGCTAAACATTAACAAAACACTGCTAAAGCAATCACATTAAACACAGACAGAAATCGATAGGTTCTATTTTACTATTCTGTTCATGGAAATGGCCTCAGGGCAGGGCATGTGTCCTTGTCTTAGCAAGGCCAGTTAGAGTTCAATGTGTTCAAATATCCGTATCAGACTTTATGACCCCCCATTATTGCCCCTGAGGATGTTCTCTGCACAACACAATGAAACAAAAACCACTGCCTCAATGACACACTCTTTGACCATGGCTAAGGTTTATTAGATCTAAGGTCAACAAGGCAGAACAAATCTAATAGCAAGCATGCAATAAAATACACGTATGTGTAAATTTGATTGAGAACCAAATTTTTCCTCATAGAAGAAATATAACTTTGTCCAAATTTTTTGGTTTAATAGAACATGAAAAAGACCTACTTACTCTGAATGAAAAGTTTTTTCTTACCCCCCAAAAAGTCATTTTGTTAAGTTTCAGTGATTGCAGCAAGTTAACTTTTGTTTAGTTTCAATGGGATTTGCCTACACAGAGGTTAAACCCTGACATGGACTATATGTAATATAAGATTACTATTTACACAAATGTTTTCCTCAGTTTTTGCCTAACATTAAGAAAAGTCTCAATATTTTTTAAAACTGCATTTTTTTACACTGAAAAACAAATAAGAAGAGCTGTTGGAAAACACTTGCCAAAGTAGATACATAGGACACACAGACTTGTGGTTTAGTATATATGGAAAAACAGTTTTGTCCAGGTACACATATAAGATTTACAATACAGATACCTGGTCAGTTGTGTTTCTTCGTATGGCATAAAAGAAGACAACATTGTGGTATTTCACTGTGGGGCAACCCAGTCTCCTAAATATTAGGTTTCAATACAACTAAACTGCAGTCACTAATATGTTTTTGTGAGGAATGTAATTGCAACTGGACAATGTTTTCTGTTAATATAATGATCATATGGTCACAATTAATGTAAATAGCAAGTTGTAAATGCATCCACAGGCAACATATTTTTGTTCACCAAACTATCCAGTCAACAAAATCAGATTTTCCCTTCTGTGAAAATGTTTGATCTTGCAGTACCGGATCAAGCTGTGACTTCAACTTTAACATTTGTTATGGTTGGGTTGTGGCACAAACAGCACTGGATTAGGCTCAGGAAAAAATTATTGGATGGGTAATAGTGAAAAACAAGTGCAACAACCAAAGTGCTTTTCATGCCTAAACCTAGCCTCACTCAGGACTGTAGTCTCCATCTCCGGTCTGCTGCTTATCAGTCCTGCGCAGTATTAACCTGCCATCCACCCCAACCACCTCTTTGCAAATGCTTCCTGTTGATAAATGTGACAGTTCATTAATTCACAAAAAACGATATTGGACGAGAAGGCCTGGCTCACAATCTTCATTCCAGTTCATCCTAAAGGTGCTTGATGGGGTTGAGGTCAGGGCTCTATGGGAGCCAGTCAAGATTTTCCACACCAAACTCAAAAAACCATGTTGTTACAGTCCTTGCTTTGTGCACTAGGATACAGTCATGTTAGAATAGAAAAGGGCCTCTCCCAAACTGTTGGCACAAAGTTGGGAGCATAGCATTGTCCAAAAAAGCACTAAGATTGCCCTTCACTGGAAATAAAGGGCCTAGGCCAAACCCTGATAAACAGTCCCAAACATTTTCCCTCCAGGTGTGGCCAAATACTATTGTCCATATAATGTCTATCCTTCTTGAACAGGAAGATTAAATTTAATGGTTGTGTTAACAGCATGATAAGTAAAGTGAGACCACAGTACAATAGCCATTGTACCCAGGTTTGTACAAAGATTTGTATGCATAGTAATAAATCCGTTCATTAAAAAAATATCCCTGATGGGAAGCTCCTACCTACATTCTTTCCATTCTTATCACACAGCTTTATCTATGGCCCTTTACAGAGTCCAGTGGAAAGTGAAAAAGTCACAGAGCCTCAACTCTGTGATGAAATAATTATCCCTACTCCACATTATGTACAGGCAGACTGCCCAAATATACGCTGAAAACCTGCCATTAAGCTATCGATCTTCTCATCGTGATGACGGCTCCAGCAGCCAGGCCCAGCTGTTCAACATCATCACTACTGAGTGTTAAAGGCTCGGCTCCAACCACACAATGGATATGGCTCCACTCAGCCTGCCTTAGTCTGCTCATGATTCAAAAAAACCTGTGTCAAAGCCAGTATCAAGAAATAAGGCTTTATCCGGTGTATTCAGGACTAAAATCAAACAGAAAATAGAGACACGGATGAAAGCAGAATTTTGTTAAAAATTTTGAAAATGGGTTTGAGAGAACATTATTTTCAATACTTACATGGGGTCAACATTAAACCACACTGGTGTCTTGTCCCAAATGGCTAAAACACAAAATATGCTAATTATATTTACACTCTATTAGGGGATTAGAGAGAGAAAACAAGATCAAAATGTTGATGCTGCCATATCTCCGGTGTACTTTATATGTAAATTGCCATCAGTTACATCATCCTGTTTAAAAGCTCATGCAGCCACAGTGACTATGAGGCAGGATCATATCCTTTCTAGTGGGGTCTGCAGTAATGACTGCATTAGGCTGATGGCGCAGTCAGAGCGTGGGATGGATAAGCTCGCTGTGGAGTTGTTGCTGCAGACTGTGAAAGACGACGGCCCAGGTGACACTTCTACTACAGCTGTTTCCACTGTTTACTTTCAGGTCTTTTCAGTACAGTTTGTTTACCGTACTATCATTCATAATCAGTTCCACTCAAGGAAGTTATTATACTTTAAAAAAATAAATAAATCATTCAACCTAATCTTCTTTACGGTCACCTTACCCCACCCTTTGATACAACAAATGAGAGCATCTCTTGAAATAGCATACATGACCTTTATTGTCATGTTTACAGGAATAAACACACAAGTACAGTATAATTTGGTTATATGTACTTGCTTATTATTAGAAGACCATCACTGTCATGGCTAAAGGCAATTAAGGTTATCAGTCATGGTTAAAAGTAACAATGGTGTCTGAAAGCTTTTGCATTCATTTGACCAACCCGTCCATGCAGACCTCCTTTCTGTGTGGACTGTTACTCTGATTTAGTGCGGCTGGTAGAGTTTGCCTAACGATAAAAAGTATCTATGGGTGGTAATACGCTGGTTGTTAACATGAACTATAGGGTTGTTTTCGACAGAGGCACAATGTCTAACCAAGCCTTAACTCTGCTTAGAAATGCTTTAAAACGTTATTAACATTCATGCAATGATAATATAGCCAAAGCAAATTGTCTAAAACTGTATGACATCATCTCAGGTTATTTCAGATTGGGTAAGTCTAGTGATCGATTGTGTAGGCCCTTTAATAGCATGGCTGTATGGTGCTTTTATCTAGAATTATATCGTAAACAAAAATTAAATTTGAGGTTGTCCTATATTTTATCCAGACGTATGGTCTGATTTAACTACTATAATCTGGGCATGTCCGTAAACTGCTTCCGGGGGCCAGTTCAAAAGTGTGATAACATTATCTCTTTATGAGCTTAACCCTTCGCCCCTAGCAATCCTAGTAGGGGGATCAACAGCATCTGTTATGATTCTCTTCATACAACATTCATACAAAACGTTCTGGTCATTTTAGGACAGGTCTATTACTGCTTCTGTAAAAGCAAGTACTGATTAAATTTGGGTAAATGTTTTCAGATGGCATTTTAAAATATATAACCTAGAGCTTACTGACTATTGAGGATAATGTAAAACACAATGAGCCAGCTAAATGGATCAACCAACCAAGACTGCTGTTATTTGGTAGAGTTACCTGTTTACCAACATGTTCTATATGCAACCAAATGTGTCTTTAGCACCTTTAAACTGTAGAATATGCTTAATCTAGTAAAGTATTAGAATGCTTTTCCACTGCATATAACAACAGTCCAATGCCTTTTATCTCCCCAAACACAAACTAAAACTGCTTAGAGGCAAAATGATTTCCCAAACTCTCATTGGAGAGAAGTTTCTGTTAGGACAAGTTGTGAAAAATGACTCAATATTTTCCACCTAGGTCTTCTGGCACCAGCAGGCCACCATCGGTCTCACATACTGTTCAAATTGGGCCAGGGACCTGGGAGAGCGAAGGTAGGGCAGCTTCTGCCAAAAATTAATGTGTGTGTTTCTGTGGGTGGGTGTGTCTGAGGGAAGTGAGAACAAAAGGTAAGAGATTATGGGAGCAACACTACACATCATAAAAATTCCCTATAGACTTGATTTCAAGCTGTTTACAGTCGTGTGTGTATACAATATGTGTGTGTGAAAGAGAGTGAAAGAAAGAGAGAGATGGGGGTAGAAACACTAATAACACCTACTTGATTGTGCTACAGCTGATTTGGTCTCTTGCTGTTCCTACACCTGTCTCCTTGTCTGAGTAAAATTGTACAGCTATGTGTGTCCCTGTGCTCCCTATTCCCCAGTGTATGTAACTGACACTATCTTCCACTTCTAAAAACGTACAGACTGACAACACTCAGTGATTGGCTGGCTAACATGAATGGCAGAACAGCTCTATTCTTCCTATCATTTATTCCTCTCAGTTGCTCTCTCATTTATTCTTGTCATTTACTTGCCGCAATTTCTCAAATTCAGCTCCTTATTAAGTGTCTGTCATCTATGCCATTTATCCATGATGCTGCATTTCTCCATTCCTTCATTTGTCCTTCATTCTTCCTTCCTCCTGTAGCTTCACTTTGCTGGAGCAATACTGCTGAATATTATGACTGTGGAATTGTAGTTTTCTCACCTATTGAAGATATGTTAACAAAGAACATAAAAAATCTGCCTTGACTAGCCCATTTAATAGTTCAATAATTATTTGACTATTTACAAATGTCGTTGCCTTTTCATTTCCCTTTCAGTTATTCCAAATATTTAAATCTCAATAAAATGCCTATAGAATGGCCTCTCCTAATACAGAAAAATGTTAAACCTAGCTGTGCCCTTGCTATCATTTTCACTTCACACCCTATTACTTCATTACTCTCTTTGCTGTTTGCCTCCCCCCTTCTGATCATTGGTTAGATCATTTGGGGAAGGTTCATGAATTGTGGAAGTCAGATTGTAATTTGCTTATACGGAAAGCAACACAGAGTGAAGAGTAATTAAACCGCTTAATTAAGCGCTTTAAATCGGGGATCAAAATTTTCAGTGTTGCCTCTCATGCTGTTCTGGCTCCATTTTATATGAACTGTACTGTAGACCAGGAAATGCTTTAAGCTAATAAACTGAGTGAGTCTGGCTTTGGAATTGGTTTGGCTGCTATATAGATATACTTTTTGAATGCGTCATTATTGCATATTGCATTTGATTGCATTGATTACAGCCTTAGGTGGGCTATTAACACCTGAATGTACTACTGAATGATGCTATATTTGACATTATCTCTGTCTATGGTAACATTGAGTGACTCAGGCCCTGTGGCTCAACTTTAGCTATGGCTTTTCCAGAACAGCGGACGGCATCTGTTCTGCAATTAATGTGGCATACTAAGAAACTGCAGTAAAAAATAATGTAACGGTTGAAAAGTGCTAAAGCTAATTAGCTCACTGACACAAAGTCACGGGGTGAGTGGAGATGGTTGAGATGGATGGGGTTACTGAAATACTGAGTGAAGTAGCAAACTGTGGCCTAAAAAAACTATTTAAAAGGTTGAAAGTGTCCTATCTTGGGGAGCCACGTATCACAAGGGAAGTAAAGAATGTGCAGCTTTTGCTTCACAGTAGTGATTAGACTCAGATATAGTAAGACACTGTAAAGGTGAAAGATCAAGCCTTACTGCTTCACTCTATAATATAGTCCAGCACTCAAAAACCCTGCTTTTCTTCAAAATATTGTTGTGGCAGAGATGTGAGTGGTTAATACATCTATAGTACTGTCTCCCAATTAGCCTTTACTTTGCAGCCTTTGCAATATATATTGTCTAAAATAATATCTTCATTGTTGTTTTAACAATGTACCAGCTGACATTATCGAGTATGTCACTCACTTAAAGGAAAAACAAAACAAAACAAACAAAAAAACTTGACACGCTATCACGCAGTTGCACATGTGCACTGATTGAACGAGGTGCCATGGTCCCCTTGTCTAAAGTAAAAAATGAGTGACAAAACAGAGTTCACTAGCCTTGCAGCCTACGTATTTGTGACCCCTAACACGATGTGTTCCAGTTCCGACGCTGATTGTGTTTCCACTGTACAGAAGTATCCCAGAGGCGGCTCTCTACTCCACCCCACTAAGGATACGCACTTTTGGTGGAGGCCTCTTGTGAAGCACTGAAAACATTCAATCTACTAATCAGGTAGTGCTTCTATTAATCTAATAACCACCTCTATAAATGAACCACAAGTAGATATGAAATAATTAAGAGGATTAATTAATACATTTTTTACCATCTAAAACACAGCCACAAATCTTTGATCCATGTTGTTCATAACGACTTAACTGGAGACTTTGTAGGCTACAGCTCAACAAAGTAGGAAGTATCTATAGAAAAAAAGAAAGCATTTAACTACAAAGACACATCAGAACCACAACAAGCTGCTCTGCTTCTGATATGCTCCCAGTGGGTTATGACATGGGGCAGAAGACGGAATGCATCGCAGACGTGTTCAGGGAAATGCAAGATAGATAGATAAATTCAAGATCACCCCAATTGGACCCCTCTTCTTAGCTCTAAGAGGCATTTTATCATATTTTAGCTTTTATTTTTCTGTCACACCCACTGGGTTTGGAAGTTTGGTCGGGTTTAGATTATAGGTCTCCTTTAAATGCACCTTTTGGGGGTTAAAAAGCAGGTCCCTGACATCAGCATAATGTGTCTGTAAATTTTCATGCTAAATTTAGCAATCAGACCCTGTCTCTGGAACATCTAGTTTCAGCACACTTCTCCTTCCCCTCCTCTTCCTAGGCTGACCCACATGGGATATAGTGAAGCGGCATAAGGATGGGTTACAGCTTCCATCTGCAGACTGTCACAAACACTGAAAATGCAGCATATAGGTGCAGTATAAACAGTTAGCAGCTTTTCCTTCTCCTCTAACAGAGACAGCAGCAGAATAAACATGACATCTACAAACAACCAGGTTACAAGCTGCTGCATAACCATTCCATGCTAACTATGCGCTTTAAACATAATGCAGAATAATAAACAGATAAAAACTGCTTTAAAGGTTTCACACCATGTCTCTAGTCAATGTGTCCATCATTGACAAACTGAGTCAATCCTCACTCTGTCCTCTGCCCTCACAAGCCTTGATGCCACCTCCCCAACATACAACAGCAAGAACAGAGCACTCCCTACTATAGAGTGTTGTTGCACACGTCAAAGGAGCAAAGCCTTCTGATGTGGACTCCAAGATATTTGTATGAGTCTACTATCTCTACATTGTCTCCAACGATGGTGACCACCACCAGTTCTTTGGTTGAAGTCTCCATTTATGTCAGGTGTGCAGATGCAGTCCTTCACTGTTACATGTCATGAGTTGCTCCATTTGGAGTTGACATAGACAGCAAGACTACGTCCTCTTTTCTTACCCTTGTAAGTATGTTCTCCTGTTGGTCTGTACCAGAGAGAAGCCAGCCTTTAAAGGAAGCTGCCTGTATGTTCCCATTGACCTAGGTCTTAGTGAAGCAAATCAAACTGCACTCTCTTTACTCCTTTTGGGTTTTTCCTAACTCAGAAAGTTCATCCACTTTGTTGCAGTGACCTCATGCTGCACATGATAATCTTTGGGAGAAAGGTTTAAATCTCCTCTGTTTATCGTGATACTTCACTCTAGCTCTGCAAAAATCAAAAAACTGAGAGAGGAGTTGCAGTAACTGGATGCCACCCAGCTGGCGTTGTTTTCAATTATAGGTAGATATCGAAAGAGCAAATTTCATGACAGTAAGAAATTTCAACTGAACATTTATGATGGTTTAAAAAAAAAATCTAAATGACTCATGCTTTGGCCCATCAGTCCATCTATCAGCCATGACCTCTGCAATCTGTGTAATTGTGTGAAATTTTTCCTAATCTGATCTGAGATAATGTTGCATTATGGGAATAAAGCCAGTCCCATGAGCTGTCCTGGCTGGTAAGGACTTAATGGTCCACTAAAGGCTGAAGGCTTAGAAGCTGCCTATTTAAGTAAAAAGAATATAAACAGCAACTTGCTGTGTACATATCTAGAATTTCAAAGTCAAATGTAATTACAATTACATTATCATCAGACTAAGCAGTTCAGACGATGAATGAATATATATATATATAAATATAAGGTGCCCCGTGGACCTTTGTTGTAAGCAAGCAAATAAAACATTTTCAATATTTCCCATTAAAAAATCACGGTCTGTGTCCTTTGAATGTGATCCCTGGTGTTTTAAATTGTTCAAACTTTGCAGAACTCTCATTGTATTTGTGTATAATAGTGCACCACTTTGCACCAACTGCAAATCAAACAATAACAACCACAACAACAAAAAAGCAGGAAGAAATCATTATATCATGCCTGAAAAAAGTGTGTTTTAAACAGTGCATATC